>JAPMUD010000071.1:0-47500 GCA_033459515.1 Theretra japonica
TTAACCCGAAGCCAACAGCTTAGACGTAAGACCGTGAAAGCCAGTATGAATTCTTCGTCAATTTTTTTTTGTTTGTTGTTTAAGGTAGTTTCAGATTTTCGTACTAACACGACTATCTTAATGTAAAAATACCAGGTACAAGGAAGCATAAGTAAAAGTAATTACAAAAAATCTTTTAACTACTTAAATGGGATTTTCTCTCTCTTTCTTGATAGACTTGCACACTTTTTACACGGATTATCTGCCAACAAAAAGGTTTCATTATAATTGTCGTCACGAAAGGTTTCAGCGTGTTTATAATGCAGTACATTTTATAATAATTTATTTTAACAGTTATGCCAATCTTAAAATAATAATACTCCAAATAATACGATGATTGTGTTATCATAATTCCTCTATTCTTTTCCAACATCATGTACATTGATACAAAGGCCGCTACACACAACTGGTATATTTTAATGCCTACAACGCTTACTCTTGAACAATCACAGCGTAATACATCTTCCGACTCGGCCGTCGTTCACACCAGCCGTTGGCAACTCCGTTCTGTATTCAAATCCTCATTCTATTCTTCTTATATAACTGCCAGCAACATCGTCATGCTAAATATGCGTCTAAGAATATTAAATTAATAGAATATTAAATCAATTTACAAACCTATACTAAATCAAACAATTATGTTAAATCAAAACAAAATCTAAATGACAACTAGCGGCCCGGCCCAGCTTCGCCTGGGTGCTAAGATGTTTAGACTCCACTCCACACCAGAAATATCTTATTCCCGTTCAAACTTTTGTACTCCTGAACTCAACCTAAGTACCTACTATCCCTTTTCCTATCGTATCCCATCCCATCTCATCTGGCTCCTTTCCTTTCTGTTACATCCCGTCCCATTATTTCCCATCTACCGGTCTCATCGCGTTCGTCCCACTTTATCCCATTAATGCCTAAATAGGCATGTTGACAATTTTTTGGAATTGCTTTTATTTTGTAGATAGGCCTTATATAAACACGAAACTACGACGAATATCATTAAATAAATACGCAAACACAAATACTTTGCAAAATTCCTGCTAAAACTTTAAAATAAATTTAATTAATTTTATAGCGTCAACAACACGTGGTAATTATACTGTTAAAATGTAGCTTATATGACACGTTCGTAGATTTACCATAGCAGCGCCATCTATTGATTACTTACTCAACCCAGTCGAAAGGTATCGACATCTGTTAGAATCATTTGGAGTTAACAGATGATTGTGACTGTCAAATAATAACAGACAAATAATTAGCAATAAATTAAAATTGCGACTATAATTTGAGATTTAAACTATCCTATCTCTCAAGTTGGATCGAACTGCACATGGTGTGCAAATTTTATTATAATCGGTTAAGTAGTTTAGGAGTCCATTGAGGACAAACATTGTGACACGAGATTTATATATATTAAGACTAGCTGATTTGCCACGCGTTGCTGTGGCTAAAGTTTTTGTTATATTACATTATAGTAAACAATCTAATTTGACTCCTTATTTGACTTTCTACTACTATAACCCTTTAGTACAATGAAATTATTTACGAACAAAGACGAAAATGTTGATGTTGGTATACAAATTCACTGGATTGAGATTTGAAGGGGAAGTACGTTGAACACAATTAATTAAAATGTTCTTACACTTGATATTAAGCAGAAATCAATAGGTACAAAATAAAAATTTATCAGATTTATTATTTCCATTTATTTTATAACAAATATAAGTATATTACAGTATAATACAGTAAATAACATGTGACGCTTAAACTCATAAATGAGGTATGCAAGGCAGACAGTCTTAAACTTTTAAACGTTAATATCTATTTTTTTGAATTGTAAATACTTTCAATTTCAATTTAATTTAACACCAATTTGTATTTTATTATTAGTTATATTTTATTTTTTCAAATATAAGAAAAAAAATCTGAAAAACTTGTTATCATAGCACATTGAAATAATAAGTGCTAAATATTTTTTAATAGCGGTTAAATGAAAACAATAAAAAAAAATATTTGTACAACTATTGAAAAAGTGTAGGAAATTGTGTATCATTTTTGCATTGACATTTTAATTAAATTTTATAATTATTTGATAATACTTACATCAGTCTAAGTAACACGTGGCCGGCTATGCTAACACCAAAAATTTAAAAATTGGAAATAATTGAATTATACGGTATTTCGTTCACTACAAAATAAATTTAATTAATTTTATAGCGTCAACAACACGTGGTAATTATACTGTTAAAATGTAGCTTAGCTTACACGTTCGTAGATTTACCATAGCAGCGCCATCTATTGATTACTTACTCAACCCAGTCGAAAGGTATCGACATCTGTTAGAATCATTTGGAGTTAACAGATGATTGTGACTGTCAAATAATAACAGACAAATAATTAGCAATAAATTAAAATTGCGACTATAATTTGAGATTTAAACTATCCTATCTCTCAAGTTGGATCGAACTGCACATGGTGTGCAAATTTTATTATAATCGGTTAAGTAGTTTAGGAGTCCATTGAGGACAAACATTGTGACACGAGATTTATATATATTAAGATAGATTAATCAGCTGTCTTCGCTAACATGTGAGGTGTCAGTGGACGAAGCGGCCAAGGAGGTGCGGGGAAAGGGCAGTCTAACGGTCCCCGCTCGCTCATTCAAATACGTGACGCCAGCTACCGATAGTCTCTGGACGAACGCGCACGCACGTATCTTCGTTGCTGCTTCGTTTTGAATTCGCCTTTCTAACGTATTTACGCGTACGAGGAGTTTTTCTACTGTATAACCCTACAGCTGTGTTAGTGGATCCCCGAATTGGGTGAGTGTGCATAGTCCATTGCGCTTTTGCTTTTCTCCTGTATGTGACGTGAGTACATTCAAATATGTCCTAACGGTTGTTCGGTTTTAGTAACGTGTGGTAAAAGTATTGTTGTTATGAGCTCGGGTCTATCAATGGTACGCTTTGTTTTTAACGTTTCGTAATGTTTTTGTTTTTGTTTTTGTTTTTGTTTTTGTTTTTGTTTTTGTTTTTGTTTTTGTTTTTGTTTTTGTTTTTGTTTTTGTTTTTGTTTTTGTTTTTGTTTTTGTTTTTGTTTTTGTTTTTGTTTTTGTTTTTGTTTTTGTTTTTGTTTTTGTTTTTGTTTTTGTTTTTGTTTTTGTTTTTGTTTCTGTTTCTGTTTCTGTTTCTGTTTCTGTTTCTGTTTCTGTTTCTGTTTCTGTTTCTGTTTCTGTTTCTGTTTCTGTTTCTGTTTCTGTTTCTGTTTCTGTTTCTGTTTCTGTTTCTGTTTCTGTTTCTGTTTCTGTTTCTGTTTCTGTTTCTGTTTCTGTTTCTGTTTCTGTTTCTGTTTCTGTTTCTGTTTCTGTTTCTGTTTCTGTTTCTGTTTCTGTTTCTGTTTCTGTTTCTGTTTCTGTTTCTGTTTCTGTTTCTGTTTCTGTTTCTGTTTCTGTTTCTGTTTCTGTTTCTGTTTCTGTTTCTGTTTCTGTTTCTGTTTCTGTTTCTGTTTCTGTTTCTGTTTCTGTTTCTGTTTCTGTTTCTGTTTCTGTTTCTGTTTCTGTTTCTGTTTCTGTTTCTGTTTCTGTTTCTGTTTCTGTTTCTGTTTCTGTTTCTGTTTCTGTTTCTGTTTCTGTTTCTGTTTCTGTTTCTGTTTCTGTTTCTGTTTCTGTTTCTGTTTCTGTTTCTGTTTCTGTTTCTGTTTCTGTTTCTGTTTCTGTTTCTGTTTCTGTTTCTGTTTCTGTTTCTGTTTCTGTTTCTGTTTCTGTTTCTGTTTCTGTTTCTGTTTCTGTTTCTGTTTCTGTTTCTGTTTTTGTTTTTGTTTTTGTTTTTCTGGAGGAGTGCCCAGCCTGGGACGAGGAGCGCAGCCTGGGACGAGGAGCGCAGCGCTCTCATCGCGGTCATGGTAAGGGAATTTTGGCTGCCGGCCGTGGTCGCCGCCATGGTCGGCAGCCGGAGTTCGTGGCGAGCCATGCTCTCCTTCTGCGAACGAGTCATGTCGCAGAAGGAGAGCGCTGAGCGGGATCGGGAGCAGACCGATCCCGCTCGTCGCCACAGGAGACGTAGGAGGCGCCGGGATAACAACTAACCCGGCGCCGAAGAGGCCACGCGGGGCCGCCGTCCCTACCTTGGCGGCCCCCGAGACGTGACGCTACACGCGTCATTTGCCGCGTCGCCAAAGCGGCGGTGCACAAAGAGGCGGTCCTGGCGCGTCCGTTCATCGGTATCCCGGGGCCGTCTCTCAAGTGCACCGATGGGGGCCGACGCGGGGTTTTTAGTCGGTATTCCGGCGCGTAGCTTATGGCGACCCAGCGGCCGCCCGTCCACATCCACGGGTGGCACAACAGGTGTTCGGTTCGGTTCGGTTCGGTTCGGTTCGGTTCGGTTCGGTTCGGTTCGGTTCGGTTCGGTTCGGTTCGGTTCGGTTCGGTTCGGTTCGGTTCGGTTCGCGACGACTGCGGAGGAGTCCGCCGTGCCACACATCACCCACCATCACACACAACTCACCACCCACCATGACACACCACCCACCACCCACATACCCACCACCCACATACCCACCACCCACATACCACCCATCACCCACATACCACCCACCATTACTTCCACACCACCCACCATGACACCACCCACCATCACACACAACTCACCACCCACCATGACACCACCCACCATCACACACAACTCACCACCCACCATGACACACCACCCACCACCCACATACCACGTACCACAAATAACCCACCACCTCATACCAAATCACCTACCGCCACATATCAAACCTACACACCACCCTGCCACACATCACCCACCATCACACACAACTCACCACCCACCATGACACACCACCCTCCACCCACATACCACGTACCACACATCACCCACCACCCACATACCACCCACCATCACACCACCCAGCACCCACATACCCACCACCCACATACCACCCACCATTACTTCCACACCACCCACCATGACACCACCCACCATCACACCACCCACCACCCACATACCCACCACCCACATACCCACAGCCCACATACCACCCATCACCCACCACCCACATACCACCCACCATCACACCACCCAGCAACCACATACCCACCACCCACATACCACCCACCATTACTTCCACACCACCCACCATGACACCACCCACCATCACACACAATTCACCACCCACCACCCACATACCCACCACCCACATACCCACCACCCACACACCACCCACCATGACACACCACCCACCACCCACATACCACGTACCACACATCACCCTACACCCACATACCACCCACCATCACACCACCCACCACCCACATACCACCCACCATTACTTCCACACCACCCACCATGACACCACCCACCATCACACACAACTCACCACCCACCATGACACACCACCCACCACCCACATACCACCCACCATCACACCACCCAGCACCCACATACCCACCACCCACATACCACCCACCATTACTTCCACACCACCCACCATGACACCACCCACCATCACACACAACTCACCACCCACCACCCACATACCCACCACCCACATACCCACCACCCACACACCACCCACCATGACACACCACCCACCACCCACATACCACGTACCACACATCACCCACCACCCACATACCACCCACCATCACACCACCCACCACCCACATACACACCACCCACATACCACCCATCACACACATACCACCCACCATCACACTACCCACCACCCACATACCCACCACCCACATACCCACCACCCACATACCACCCATCACCCACATACCACCCACCATTACTTCCACACCACCCACCATGACACCACCCACCATCACACACAACTCACCACCCACCATGACACACCAACCACCACCCACATACCACGTACCACACATAACCCACTACCTCATACCAAATCACCCATCGCCACATATCAAACCTACACACCACCCTGCCACACATCACCCACCATCACACACAACTCACCACCCACCTTGACACATACCACCACCCACATACCACGTACCACACATCACCCACCACCCACATACCACCCACCATCACACCACCCACCATCACACCACCCACCATCACACACAACTCACCACCCACACACCACCCACCATGACACCACCCACCATCACACCACCCACCACCCACATACCCACCACCCACATACCCACCACCCACATACCCACCACCCACATACCCACCACCCACATACCACCCACCACCCACATACCACCCACCATTACTTCCAGACCACCCACCATGACACACCACCCACCATCACACACAATTCACCACCCACACATCACACACCACCCACATACCACGTACCACACATCACCCACCACCCACATACCACCCACCATCACACCACCCAGCACCCACATACCTACCACCCACATACCCACCACCCACATACCACCCACCATTACTTCCACACCACCCACCATGAAACACCACCCACCACCCACATACCACGTACCACACATCACCCACCACCCACATACCACCCACCATCACACCACCCACCACCCACATACCCACCACCCACATACTCACCACCCACATACCACCCATCACCCACATACCACCCACCATTACTTCCACACCACCCACCATGACACCACCCACCATCACACACAACTCACCACCCACCATGACACACCACCCACCACCCACATACCACGTACCACACATAACCCACCACCTCATACTAAATCACCCACCGCCACATATCAAACCTACACAATACCCTGCCACACATCACCCACCATCACACACAACTCACCACCCACCATGACACCACCCACCACCCACATACCACGTACAACACATCACCCACCACCCACATACCACCCACCATCTTACCACCCACCACCCACATACCCACCACCCACATACCACCCATCACCCACATACCACCCACCATTACTTCCACACCACCCACCATGACACACCACCCACCACCCACCATCATACACCACCCACCACCCACCATTACTTACACACCACCCACCATGACACACCACCCACCATCACACCACCCACCACCCACATACCCACCACCCACATACCCACCACCCACATACCACCCATCACCCACATACTGCCCACCATTACTTCCACACCACCCACCATCACACACAACTCACCATCCACCATGACACACCACCCACCACCCACATACCACGTACCACACATAACCCACCACCTCATACCAAATCACCCACCGCCACATATCAAACCTACACACCAGCCTGCCACACATCACCCACCATCACTCACAACTCACCACCCACCATGACACACCACCCACCACCCACATACCACGTACCACACATCACCCACCACCCACATACCACCCACCATCACACCACCCAGCACCCACATACCCACCACCCACATACCACCCACCATTACTTCCACACCACCCACCATGACACCACCCACCACCCACATACCCACCACCTACATACCCACCACCCACACACCACCCACCACCCACATACCACGTACCACACATCACCCACCACCCACATACCACCCACCATCACACCACCCACCACCCACATACCCACCACCCACATACCACCCATCACCCACATACCACCCACCATCACACACAACTCACCACCCAACATGACACCACCCACCATCACACACAACTCACCACCCAACATGACACCACCCACCATCACACCACCCACCACCCACATACCCACCACCCACATACCACCCATCACCCACATACTGCCCACCATTACTTCCACACCACCCACCATCACACACAACTCACCACCCACCATGACACACCACACACCATGACACCACCCACCATCACACCACCCACCACCCACATACCACGTACCACACATCACCCACCACCCACATACCACCCACCATGTCACACCACCCACCACCCACATACCACGTACCACACATCACCCACCACCCACATACCACCCACCATCACACCACCCAGCTCCCACATACCCACCACCCACCATCACACACGACTCACCACCCACACACCACCCACCATGACACCACCCACCATCACACCACCCACCACCCACATACCCTCCACCCATATACCTACCACCCACATACCACCCACCACCCACATACCACCCACCATCACACCACCCACCACCCACATACCCACCACCCACATACCCACCACCCACATACCACTCTTCACCCACATACTGCCCACCATTACTTCCACACCACCCACCATCACACACAACTCACCACCCACCATGACACACCACCCACCACCCACATACCACGTACCACACATAACCCACCACCTCATACCAAATCACCCACCGCCACATATCAAACCTACACACCAGCCTGCCACAAATCACCCACCATCACACACACCTCAACACCCACCATGACACACCACCCACCACCCACATACCACGTACCACACATCACCCACCACCCACATACCACCCACCATCACACCACCCAGCACCCACATACCCACCACCCACATACAACCCACCATTACTTCCACACCACCCACCATGACACCACCCACCACCCACATACCCACCACCCACATACCCACCACCCACACACCACCCATCACCCACATACCACCCACCATTACTTCCACACCACCCACCATGACACCACCCACCATCACACACAACTCACCACCCACCATGACACCACCCACCATCACACCACCCACCACCCACATACCCACCACCCACATACCACCCACCATGACACATCACCCACCACCCACATACCACGTACCACACATAACCCAACACCTCATACCAAATCACCCACCGCCACATATCAAACCTACACCATCCTGCCACACATCACCCACCATCACACCACCCACCACCCACCATGACACACCACCCACATACCACCCACCACCTACATACCACCCACCATTACTTCCACACCACCCACCATCACACACCACCCACCACCCACCATTACTTACACACCACCCACCATCACACCACCCACCATCACACCACCCACCACCCACATACCACCCACCATTACTTACACACAACCCACCATGACACACCACCCACCATCACACCACCCACCACCCACGTACCCACCACCCACATACCACCCACCCATCCACATACCACCTACCACCCACATACCACCCACCATGACACACCACCCACCATGACACACCACCCACCATCACACCACCTACCACCCACATACCCACCACCCACATACCCACCACCCACATACCCACCACCCACATACCACCCACCACCCACATACCCACCACCCACATACCACCCACCCACATACCACCCACCACCCACATACCACCCACCATCACACCACCCACCACCCACCACCCACATACCACGTACAACACATCACCCACCACCCACCATCACACACCACCCACATACCACGTACAACACATCACCCACCACCCACCACCCACATACCCACCACCCACATACCACGTACAACACATCACCCACCACCCACCATCACACACCACCCACCATCCTACCACCCACCATCAAACCAGCCACCATCACACACCACCCACCATCACACCACCCACCATCACACCAGCCACCACCCACATACCCACCACCCACATACCACGTACAACACATCACCCACCACCCACCATCACACCACCCACCACCCACATACCACGTACCACACATAACCCACCACCTCATACCAAATCACCCACCGCCACATATCAAACCTACACACCATCCTGCCACACATCACCCACCATCACACCACCCACATACCACCCACCACCCACATACCACCCACCATGACACATCACCCACCACCCACATACCACGTACCACACATAACCCACCACCTCATACCAAATCACCCACCGCCACATATCAAACCTACACCATCCTGCCACACATCACCCACCATGACACCACCCCCCATCACACCACCCACCACCCACATACCCACCACCCACATACCCACCACCCACATACCACCCACCACCCACATACCACCCACCATCACACCACCCACCACCCACATACCCACCACCCACATACCCACCACCCACATACCACCCATCACCCACATACTGCCCACCATTACTTCCACACCACCCACCATCACACACAACTCACCACCCACCATGACACACCACCCACCACCCACATACCACGTACCACACATAACCCACCACCTCATACCAAATCACCCACCGCCACATATCAAACCTACACACCAGCCTGCCACACATCACCCACCATGACACCACCCACCATGACACCACCCACCATCACACCAACCACCACCCACATACCCACCACCCACATACCCACCACCCACATACCACCCACCACCCACATACCACCCACCATCACACCACCCACCACCCACATACCCACCACTCACATACCCACCACCCACATACCACCCATCACCCACATACTGCCCACCATTACTTCCACACCACCCACCATGACACCACCCACCACCCACATACCCACCACCCACATACCCACCACCCACACACCACCCACCATGACACACCACCCACCACCCACATACCACGTACCACACATCACCCACCACCCACATACCACCCACCATCACACCACCCACCACCCACATACCCACCACCCACATACCACCCATCACCCACATACCACCCACCATTACTTCCACACCACCCACCATGACACCACCCACCATCACACACAACTCACCACCCACCATGACACCACCCACCATGACACCATCCACCACCCACATACCCACCACCCACATACCCACCAGCCACATACCACCCACCATTACTTCCACACCACCCACCATGACACCACCCACCACCCACATACCACGTACCACACATCACCCACCACCCACATACCACCCACCATCACACCACCCACCACCCACATACACACCACCCACATACAACCCATCACCCACATACCACCCACCATTACTTCCACACCACCCACCATCACACACAACTCACCACCCACCATGACACACCACACACCATGACACCACCCACCATCACACCACCCAGCACCCACATACCAACCACCCACATACCACCCACCATTACTTCCACACCACCCACCATGACACCACCCACCACCCACATACCCACCACCCACATACCCACCACCCACACACCACCCACCATGACACACCACCCACCACCCACATACCACCCACCATCACACCACCCACCAACCACATACCCACCACCCACATACCACCCACCATTACTTCCACACCACCCACCATGACACCACCCACCACCCACATACCCACCACCCACATACCCACCACCCACACACCACCCACCATGACACACCACCCACCACCCACATACCACGTACCACACATCACCCACCACCCACATACCACCCACCATCACACCACCCACCAACCACATACCCACCACCCACATACCACCCATCAACCACATACCACCCACCATTACTTCCACACCACCCACCATGACACCACCCACCATCACACAAAACTCACCACCTACCATGACACCACCCACCATGACACCATCCACCACCCACATACCCACCACCCACATACCCACCAGCCACATACCACCCACCATTACTTCCACACCACCCACCATGACACCACCCACCACCCACATACCACGTAACACACATCACCCACCACCCACATACCACCCACCATCACACCACCCACCACCCACATACACACCACCCACATACAACCCATCACCCACATACCACCCACCATTACTTCCACACCACCCACCATCACACACAACTCACCACCCACCATGACACACCACACACCATGACACCACCCACCATCACACCACCCACCACCCACATACCACGTACCACACATCACCCACCACCCACATACCACCCACCATCACACCACCCACCACCCACATACCCACCACCCACATACCACCCACCACCCACATACCACCCACCATTACTTCCACACCACCCACCATGACACACCACCCACCATCACACACAACTCACCACCCACACATCACCCACCACCCACATACCACGTACCACACATCACCCACCACCCACATACCACCCACCATCACACCACCCAGCAACCACATACCCACCACCCACATACCCACCACCCACATACCACCCACCATTACTTCCACACCACCAACCATGACACACCACCCACCACCCACATACCACGTACCACACATAACCCACCACCTCATACCAAATCACCCACCGCCACATATCAAACCTACACACCATCCTGCCACACATCACCCACCATCACACCACCCACATACCACCCACCACCCACATACCACCCACCATGACACATCACCCATCACCCACATACCACGTACCACACATAACCCACCACCTCATACCAAATCACCCACCGCCACATATCAAACCTACACCATCCTGCCACACATCACCCACCATGACACCACCCACCATGACACCACCCACCATCACACCAACCACCACCCACATACCCACCACCCACATACCCACCACCCACATACCACCCACCACCCACATACCACCCACCATCACACCACCCACCACCCACATACCCACCACCCACATACCCACCACCCACATACCACCCACCATCACACCACCCACCACCCACATACCCACCACCCACATACCACCCATCACCCACATACCACCCACCATTACTTCCACACCACCCACCATGACACCACCCACCATCACACACAACTCACCACCCACCATGACACCACCCACCATGACACCATCCACCACCCACATACCCACCACCCACATACCCACCAGCCACATACCACCCACCATTACTTCCACACCACCCACCATGACACCACCCACCACCCACATACCACGTACCACACATCACCCACCACCCACATACCACCCACCATCACACCACCCACCACCCACATACACACCACCCACATACAACCCATCACCCACATACCACCCACCATTACTTCCACACCACCCACCATCACACACAACTCACCACCCACCATGACACACCACACACCATGACACCACCCACCATCACACCACCCAGCACCCACATACCAACCACCCACATACCACCCACCATTACTTCCACACCACCCACCATGACACCACCCACCACCCACATACCCACCACCCACATACCCACCACCCACACACCACCCACCATGACACACCACCCACCACCCACATACCACGTACCAAACATCACCCACCACCCACATACCACCCACCATCACACCACCCACCAACCACATACCCACCACCCACATACCACCCACCATTACTTCCACACCACCCACCATGACACCACCCACCACCCACATACCCACCACCCACATACCACCCACCATCACACCACCCACCAACCACATACCCACCACCCACATACCACCCATCAACCACATACCACCCACCATTACTTCCACACCACCCACCATGACACCACCCACCATCACACAAAACTCACCACCCACCATGGCACCACCCACCATGACACCATCCACCACCCACATACCCACCACCCACATACCCACCAGCCACATACCACCCACCATTACTTCCACACCACCCACCATGACACCACCCACCACCCACATACCACGTAACACACATCACCCACCACCCACATACCACCCACCATCACACCACCCACCACCCACATACACACCACCCACATACAACCCATCACCCACATACCACCCACCATTACTTCCACACCACCCACCATCACACACAACTCACCACCCACCATGACACACCACACACCATGACACCACCCACCATCACACCACCCACCACCCACATACCACGTACCACACATCACCCACCACCCACATACCACCCACCATCACACCACCCACCACCCACATACCCACCACCCACATACCACCCACCACCCACATACCACCCACCATTACTTCCACACCACCCACCATGACACACCACCCACCATCACACACAACTCACCACCCACACATCACCCACCACCCACATACCACGTACCACACATCACCCACCACCCACATACCACCCACCATCACACCACCCAGCAACCACATACCCACCACCCACATACCCACCACCCACATACCACCCACCATTACTTCCACACCACCAACCATGACACACCACCCACCACCCACATACCACGTACCACACATAACCCACCACCTCATACCAAATCACCCACCGCCACATATCAAACCTACACACCATCCTGCCACACATCACCCACCATCACACCACCCACATACCACCCACCACCCACATACCACCCACCATGACACATCACCCATCACCCACATACCACGTACCACACATAACCCACCACCTCATACCAAATCACCCACCGCCACATATCAAACCTACACCATCCTGCCACACATCACCCACCATGACACCACCCACCATGACACCACCCACCATCACACCAACCACCACCCACATACCCACCACCCACATACCCACCACCCACATACCACCCACCACCCACATACCACCCACCATCACACCACCCACCACCCACATACCCACCACCCACATACCCACCACCCACATACCACCCATCACCCACATACTGCCCACCATTACTTCCACACCACCCACCATCACACACAACTCACCACCCACCATGACACACCACCCACCACCCACATACCACGTACCACACATAACCCACCACCTCATACCAAATCACCCACCGCCACATATCAAACCTACACACCAGCCTGCCACACATCACCCACCATCACACACAACTCACCACCCACCATGACACACCACCCACCACCCACATACCACGTACCACACATCACCCACCACCCACATACCACCCACCATCACACCACCCAGCACCCACATACCAACCACCCACACACCACCCACCATGACACACCACCCACCACCCACATACCACGTACCACACATCACCCACCACCCACATACCACCCACCATCACACCACCCACCACCCACTTACCCACCACCCACATACCACCCATCACCCACATACCACCCACCATTACTTCCACACCACCCACCATGACACCACCCACCATCACACACAACTCACCACCCACCATGACACCACCCACCATGACACCATCCACCACCCACATACCCACCACCCACATACCAACCACCACCCACCATTACTTACACACTACCCACCATGACACCTCTCACCAGCCACATAACCCACCACCCACCACCCACACATCACCCACCACCTCATACCAAATCACCCACCGCCACATATCAAACCTTTACACCACCCTACCACACATCACCCACCATCACACCACCCACCACCCACCACCCACACATCACCCACAACCTCATACCAAATCACCCAGCGCCACATATCAAACCTTTACACCACCCTACCACACATCACCCACCATCACACCACCCACCACCCACCACCCACACATCACCCACAACCTCATACCAAATCACCCAGCGCCACATATCAAACCTTTACACCACCATACCACACATCACCCACCATCACACCACCCACCACTCACACATCACCCACCACCTCATACCAAATCACCCACCGCCACATATCAAACCTACACGCCACCCTACCATCACACCACCCACCATCACACCACCCACATGCCACCCACCACCCACCATCACACACCACCCACCATCACACACCACTCACCACCCACATACCACCCACCACCCACCACCCACACACCACCCACCATCCACACACCACCCACCACCCACACACCACCCACCACCCACATACCACCCACCACCCACATACCAACCACCACCCACATACCAACCACCACCCACATACCAACCACCACCCACATACCAACCACCACCACCAATTACTTACATCTTTTCGTTTTTATTTACTATATAACTTTTGAATGTTTTTGAGTGTTTAGTATTTCATTAGTTCCAATCAATCAGTCAATCCTGTTTTTTCCGTTTTATCATACTTTTATTTATTTATTTTTTTTTTATTTTTTTTTATTTTTTTTTTTTCCTTTTTTTTTTTTTTTTTTTTTTATCATATGTTATTGTTCTAGGACAGCCAATACTTAATTACTAATATTATATAATTCTATTATATTTTTAGTAATTCTAAATTTCTACTTATTTCTATTTATAACTACTTTTACAATTTTCTACAGTATGTTAGAAAGTCCTCTCTAGCATTTGGGTTCAATATAATTTTACTTATATTGCCCCTTTCAATCTTGTAATCAATTTTTGTTTCTAAATTAAACCTTTCCTTCATATGGATAGGGCAATCGAGCAGGAGGTGTGGGACCGTCTCGCTGACGTTAGGGTCACACAGACACGCCGGGCTCTCCTTGCACTTGAAACGATTCAAGTACTCGGAGAACCCGCCGTGCCCGGTGAACACCTGCGTCAGCAGTGGGTCCAGGGCAATCCGTCTGACAACCCTATGCGCCTCGACTGCGTCCGGAAAGAACAACTTCGTTATAGTAGCCGTCTCTCCGTCCGCGTATCTCCGGCTCCACTCGTCAACGGACTCCTTCCGGATTTGTCTCTTGACGAATGAAGCCGGACATTTGTCGTAGTGCGCACGGGTTTTTAGGTGTTGTGCAGCATCCTTAGCAAGCATATCCGCCCTCTCATTTCCCTCCAGCCCCACGTGTGCCTTCACCCAGAAAAATTTAATTTTCTGGGTGCGTTTTTCGGCTTCTTGTAGTTTGTTATTTATTTCAAACGCTATGGGGTGGAGGGAGTCACCTCTAGTGACGACTTGGAGGGCGGACCTGGCATCGCTGAAGATGCTGCACGTGGGAAGCTTACTGCGGAGCGCCTCCTCTACGGCTTTCCGGAGGGCGAGAAGCTCCGCCTGGTACACGGAACAGTATGGCTCTAGTCGCAATTTTCTGGTACTCGTCTTGGCGGCTCCATTCCATATGGATAGCGCCGCTCCGACTTTCCCATCAATCTTGCTGCCGTCGGTGAAGATGCTAAGACCCTCACCGACGTGCTCGGCCAGTTCTGCCCCGTCCACCACGCATTGGAACGACCCTCCCCCCAGGTTCGCGGGATGGTCTAGTTCGACGAAGGACACAGGCGCCTCTACCTCTCGATCTCCCACGACCTGCCGGGAGTACCCCCTCTTGACCTGGTATAGGAGTGCGGTCTCGCGTACCCTTATGTCAAGAGGTAGTACTCCCGCCAGTAGTAGGGTCGAGTTCAGGGAGGCGGTTCTGTATGCCTTCGTCAACTTTTGCGCAAAGCTTCTTTGGATCGCTCCGAGTTGCTTCCTCACTCCTTGTTTACGGCTGGCGGGAGCCCACGCACTACTAGCGTAGAGGATTACGGGCTCAACCGCCGCCGTGTAGATCGCCCTGATCACCTCCGGTCCCAGCCCCCACTGGACTTTGGCTGACCTCGCGAGCATTTGGTAGATGGTGACAGCCTTTTTGCATGCCTGTTTAACGTGGCTGTTAAAGGTGAGCCCGCGGTCAATCGTCAGCCCCAGAAGCTTTATTTCAGTAGACAGGCCAATGTCGACGCCACCCATGTGCAGGATTGGGGTATCGTATTTTAGTTTTTTGGTAATAACCATTGCCTGGGTTTTGTGCGGCGCAAACTTGAGTTTATTTCTGATACCCCAATCCCGCACATAGGCTAATGCCGCATTGGCCTGCTTCTGTGCCTCTCCTGTGGAACCCCCATCAAACACCAAGACGACATCGTCAGCAAAAGCCTGACAATAGTCGCCCCGGTGCTCTAGCCCCTTTAACAGGGGATCGAGGAGGAGGTTCCACAGGATTGGGCCACCGATGGACCCCTGGACACAACCCTTAACAGTCCGTTTTGCGACTTCTGCGCCGGCGTAACGAACTCTGACCATCCGATCATCCAGATAGCTGTCGACCAGCCGTCTGATGTTAGCTGGGCATTGCTCTTCTGCCAGTCGTACTTTTAGCGCTGGCCACCAAGCGCTGTCGAAGGCTCCCTCTATGTCCAGTGAGATCATTATTATGACGCGCTTCTCTAGAAGCCTCGCTCTAATATGTTCCATTAGGACATAGAGGGAGTCCTCGGTGCCCCTTTGTGGCATAAAGCCGTACTGGCGGCGGCTCATCCTGGGAAGAATGTGCCACTTCAGCCTACCCACCAACATCTTTTCCAGCACCTTTCCCATCACGGGCAAAAGTCCTATAGGTCGATGCGCTTTCGGAATCGTGTAGTCTTCCCTACCCGGTTTCCGAAGCACAGCGACCGTGGCCTGTTTCCAAATTCCTGGAAAACAGGCCAGTTCCAGGCACCTATTTGCCAGTGATAGGAAGGCCTCCGGATCCTGGCCGATCGACTGCGCACAGATGTCGGAGGTCAGGCCATCCGCGCCGGGCGCTTTCCGGGGGTTAAAACCCGCCAGCGCGACACGCAGCTCGCGCATCGTGAAAGGAGGGTCATGTACCTCATCATGGACCCTCTCATTCACGCTGGCGGCAAGCTCCCTGACGCGCCGGTGGTCCCGGTTATCTTCCTCGTCAGGGTCATCAGGGTAGAAGGTTTCGGCTAGAAACCTTGCCGACTCCTCCGACCCCAAGATCCTCCCGTCCCTGACGAGGGGCTGATCCTCGTGCCGCTTAGTCAACCTGCCCAGTGCTCGATATACCCCATCCCATACTCCTTCTTTATCCTGCTTCCCACAAAACTCTTTCCAGCTCTTAACCTGCGCCTCCTTGGCTTCTCTCTCATAATTTACTTTGGCCTCTTTGTACTCCCGTATTACTTTCTCTTTTCGTATAGGCGCAGACCACCTGATTCTGCGTTTCTTCCGCATCATATCGAGTCGGGACCCTTCAAGCTCTTTGGACCACCAGGGTACAGTGTATTTTTTGTTTCCTTTTATCTTAGGTATTATTTTTTCGCATGTTTGTATTATTATTTTTGAATATTCTTCTATTTTACGTTCTAATTCCTGTTTATTTTCTATTTTGTCTATATATAATTTAGTAATTTTGTGTTCATTTATTAGTTTCTTAAGCTCTTTCCCAAAATTTTCCCAATCTGCCTTTTTTGTGTTAAATTTTCGTGTAGTCCTTTCTATTTTAATACCGTGTCCTTTATGTTGTAACATTTTAAAAATAATGGTGTTGTGATCCGAGCTTGTCAGGTCCCCCTCGACATGCCAATTTTGAATTTGGCTTAGGAGATCGACCGAGCAGGCGGTGATGTCCACCTGGCTGGAGTAGGCCCTGTCTCCTCTAACCGTGAAGAACGTTGGCGTATTGCCTTCGTTCAGCACGTGAAGCCCCGCCTCGTCAAGCCAGCTGGACACCTCCTCCCCTCTTTGGTCGATCTCTTGGCTCCACCATAGACTCTTCGCGTTGGTGTCCCCTCCTATCAGTAGACGCCCCGGACCATACTTTTGGACTATTGCCCTAAGCTGGTTTAAGTACCCCGCTACAGGCCGGTCCGGTTCGAAGTAGCACGAGACCAACACCATCTCCCAGGCGCTGGTGCGGACATTCACCACCACAACATTCGTCGTGGTGAATTCTGGGCATATCAAAGCATCCACTGCTTCGTCCTGCTCAATCTCTTTAACTATCCTATACAGCCTTTCTGTGGCCTCCAACACCTCTGATTTGATTTCAGTCTTGAGGTTCCTGCTTGCATTTATTTGTAATTTGATCCTCATGAGACAGGCCTTGGCTTCGGCTGTCCTGTTTGCGTACTCGGCTCCTACTCGTGGGAGTGAAGTCTCCACTTGAGCTGGGGCAGGGGCCGGGTCGGGAGTCGAAGCTGTCATAACTTTCCTAACCCCTTGCCTTGGTTTCGTCGGTCCCGCTGAACTTGTGTTCCCAGATCTTTCGATCTGGGACTCCAAGCTCCGCCGTGCCTGTGCTACCTTAGCTCCTCCTATAGGGCTGGGTTTTTCGGGGGTTTTATTAATTGGTGTTTTTTCCTTTGCAGGTGTGCGGAATCCAAACATCTTTAAGGGTGTAGACGAAGGCGTCAACGTCAATTAACTAATCAAAAGGTAAGTACATATATTTTCCTACAAGTGTATAGGGCTTGTAGGATGTCAATTTATTCAGGTTTGTAAAAATAAAGATAGAACTCGTACTTAACGCCTGGTTAAAGACGGTCAGTGGTAAGTGTCAATGGTCAAAATTTAATAATTTCTTATATTGTCAAATTTGAATAGTCAAATTAAAATTTTGTGTATATTATGAAATCTTGTCGTTTAATAGCAGTTGGTTTGTCGTCCCAGTGCGTAATTGTATGTTCTAGGCCCTATGGTGTTGCCCAAATAATAAAACAATAAGAAGAGGAGATTTAAGAACAGTTCGTATAACGACCGGTCCGAGGTGATATACCAAATGACGCTACCGAGTGGGCGGGCGGGGCAAATTTTGCAGTTTTAATGCGTCCAGACCCAGCATGCGTGGTATCCACGTGTTGGGCTCGACGGGACGCGTACACTGATGCAAAAATCGGGAACGACCGGGAGCAAAAATTTTCGAGGGGGGCCCAAAAACAGAAATTCTGTATGAAATTAATTGAAATTTAGTAAATTATTAACAAAGCAACGATAGGAACGTCGCGCCCTCTGTGTGCCACCGAGCGGTAGTACACAGGTTGTACAAAAATCTTATATTAAAGACCAAATTTGTAAAAAATTTTAAAAAACCAAAATGTGGGTATGCTATTTTCGAAAATTATGTTATTTAAAACCAAACTAATCTGAACTACTCTGAAACAAAAGAAAACACCGCGCCCTCTATGCGCTCGCACAAGAAACCACACCACAATAAGAAAAATGCAAATTTAATAACTTGATATTAACATCGGTTAGGTTAGGTTAGGTTAGGTTGACGTATCACACCGTGCGGATTCCTGTCGGCTCGAGCATGAAATACCTCGGGCTCTTTCTCAACAGCCGATGGGATTTCCGCACGCATTTTGAGACGTTGTCGCCGAAGCTGGTGAAGGCGGCGGGCGCACTTGGGCGCCTGCTGCCCAACACCGATGGTCCTGGCATTCCTTGCCGAAACTTATATGCTGGAGTCGTGCGGTCTATGGCCCTTTACGGTTGCCCCGTTTGGGCCAATTCCCTTGGCGGTCGCTGCGTCCGCTTGCTGCATCGTCCGCAGCGCATGGTGGCGCAGCGCATCGTCAGGGGCTACCGCACGGTCTCGCATGAGGCGGCCTGCGTGTTGGCGGGTACTCTGCCTTGGGAGCTGGACGCACAGGCCCTCTCGTCAGTATTT
Source organism: Theretra japonica (assembly GCA_033459515.1). Taxonomy (NCBI): domain Eukaryota; kingdom Metazoa; phylum Arthropoda; class Insecta; order Lepidoptera; family Sphingidae; genus Theretra; species Theretra japonica. The sequence goes on from JAPMUD010000071.1 coordinate 21,309, forward strand.
TTCTGGCGGGAGGAGGCGTTCAGACTCGGGCAGAGGCCGGCCCTCCGAGAGGTCGAGGCCATGAAGGCCTCCCTCCGCAGGGCCGCCGTGGAGGAGTGGCGTTCCAGGCTGGAGAACCCGAGTGCGGGCGTGAGGACCGTCGCGGCAGTGCGACCTGTCCTCGAACAGTGGATGGACAGGCGCCACGGCGCGCCGACATACCGGCTGACGCAGGTGCTCACCGGGCATGGTTGCTTCGGTGAGTACCTGTGGCGCGTAGCCGGAGCGGAGGAGTCCGCCGTGTGCCACCACTGTGGCAACTGCCGTGAGGACACGGCCCAGCACACGCTGGAGGAGTGCCCAGCCTGGGACGATGAGCGCAGCGCTCTCGAATCGGTCGTAGGAAGGGACCTCTCGCTGCCGGCCGTGGTCGCCAGCATGGTCGGCAGTCGGAGGTCATGGCGAGCCATGCTCTCCTACTGCGAATGCGTCATTTCGCAGAAGGAGAGCGCCGAGCGGGATCGGGAGCAGACCGATCCCGCTCGTCTCCAAAGGAGACGAAGGAGGCGCCGGGACGTCACCTAACCCGGCGCCGGAGAGGCCACGTGGGGCCGCCGTCCCTACCCTGGCGGCCCCCGAGACGTGACGCAACACGCGTCCCATGCCGCGTCGCAATGCGGCAGTGCACATAGAGGCGGTCCCGGCGCAATCCACACACGGTATCCCGGGGCCGTCTCTGAGGGTGCACCGATGGTGGCCAACGCGGGGTTTTTAGTCGGTATTCCGGCGCATGATCTACGGTAGGGACCCGACCCATTGGTCGCTCTGCAATCTCGCTGGGTCGGAAGGCGCCGGTGAGTCCGACACACCCCCGCCCCTCAGGGGATGGGATGGTCCGTAAAGGGATTTTCCCCGCGAAAAAAAAAAAAAAAAAAAAAAAAAAAAAAAAAAAAAAAAGGTTAGGTTAGGTTAGGTTAGGTTTCCGCCTGGGGCCCACATCACGGTGGAGAGCGTGCGGATTCCCATCGGCTCGAGGATGAAATACCTCGGTCTCATCCTCGACAGTCGATGGGATTTCCGCGCGCACTTTGAGGAGCTGTCGCCGAAGCTGGTGAGGGCGGCGGGCGCACTGGGGCGCCTGCTGCCCAACACTGATGGTCCTGGCATCCCTTGCCGAAACCTGTATGCTGGAGTCGTGCGGGCCATGGCCCTCTACGGGTGTCCCGTTTGGGCCGAGTCCCTGGGCGATCGTTGCGTCCGCCTGCTGCATCGTCCGCAGCGCATGGTGGCGCAACGAATAATCAGGGGCTACCGCACGGTCTCGCACGAGGCGGCCTGCGTATTGGCGGGAACTCTGCCCTGGGTGCTGGACGCTAAGACCCTCTCGTCGGCTTTCTTCCGGCGAGAGGAGGCGTCCGGGCGTGGGCAGAGGTTGGTCCCCAGAGAGGTCGAGGCCATGTTGGCCTCCCTCCGCAGGACCGCTGTGGAGGAGTGGCGTTCCAGGCTGGAGAACCCTAGTGCTGGTGCGAGGACCGTCGCGGCAGTGCGACCTGTCCTCGAACAGTGGCTGGACAGGCGCCACGGTGCGCCGACATACCGGCTGACGCAGGTGCTCACCGGGCACGGCTGCTTCGGTGCGTACCTGTGTCGTATAGCCGGAGCGGAGGAGTCCGCCGTGTGCCACCATTGTGGCAACTGCCGTGAGGACACGGCCCAGCACACGCTGGAGGAGTGCCCAGCCTGGGACGAGGAGCGCTGCGCTCTCATCGCGGTCGTAGGAAGCGACCTATCGCTGCCGGCCGTGGTCGCCGCCATGGTCGGCAGCCGGAGTTCGTGGCGAGCCATGCTCTCCTTCTGCGAACGTGTCATGTCGCAGAAGGAGAGCGCTGAGCGGGATCGGGAGCAGACCGATCCCGCTCGTCGCCACAGGAGACATAGGAGGCGCCGGGACAACAACTAACCCGGCGCCGCAGAGGCCACGCGGGGCCGCCGTCCCTACCTTGGCGGCCCCCGAGACGTGACGCTACACGCGTCATTCGCCGCGTCGCTAAAGCGGCGGTGCACAAAGAGGCGGTCCTGGCGCGTCCGTTCATCGGTATCCCGGGGCCGTCTCTCAAGTGCACCGATGGTGGCCGACGCGGGGTTTTTAGTCGGTATTTCGGCGCGTAGCTTATGGTAGGGACCCGACCCAGCGGCCGCCCGTCCTCATCCACGGGCGGCACAACATCTCGCTGGGCTCGGAAGGCGCCGATGAGTCCGACACACCCTCGCCCCTTCGGGGGTGGGATGGTCCGTAAATGGATTTTCCCCGCGAGAAAAAAAAAAAAAAAAAAAAAAAAAAAAAAAAAAAAGGTTAGGTTAGGTTAGGTTAGGTTAGGTTAGGTTAGGTTAGGTTAGGTTTTTTTTTTTTTTTTTTTTTTTTTTTTTTTTTTTTTTTTCGTCTCCTTCCCCTAACTAAAGTCAGAGATCTTTTGTTTCTGCACTTTTCTCTTACTGTAGAATTTTGTAACTAGTCTCCTTCTTTGGGAGACCCTACATTTGTCTAGTCTCCTTCTTTGGGAGACCCTACCCTGTGGTAATACTTATGCTATGAGGTCAACACGGTACACATATTTTATTTATTTATTTATTTTATTTATTATTTTTTTTTTTTTTTAATTTACTTTTTTTTTTTTTTTTATCTTTTTTTTTTTTTTTTTTTTTTTTTTTTTTTTTTTTTTTTCTTGTTTTTAGTTGTTTTATTGCTTGTTTTGGGCCTGGTCTTATTGATATTGGTATCCAAAACCGGAACTCTCCACGACCAATAGTTTCCGAGATATACAGGTTTGAATTTTTTCAAAATGGCGGCCAAGTTGTCAGAATTCTTCCAATTTCTTCTCTATTCGTCGTAGAGAGCCCGTGTTTGGGCTCGAAATTTGTCAATTTTTGGGTTCTACCCTTCTGTGCCACCAAAATAATTTAATATTTATTAGGAAAATAATTATGGGTAAAATTAAAGGAAAATTAGTTTTGCTCAAAAACTACTCGCTATAAAAATTTGGAAAAAAAGCTAAAATTACTTATAAATAGGGGTCTATTTTTGGGAATGATAAAGTATCCAAAAAGTCCACGAGAAGGGTGAGCACGTGTTTTTAAATTTTTGGTTTTTTAGTTATAATTCAAAATTGACACATATGAAAAATCTAAAATTTTGGTAAAGGGTTCTTTGTACCTATACCCTTCTGGCAAAATTACAAAAATACTATGTTACCGATTTAGATTTCCTTAAATTTACAGTTAAATTTTGAAAATTTTACAAATATTTACAAAATCGCTTACTGTGCTAGATTTCGACTTCTTTTTTCCTGTTTTCGGGTTGATCCGTGTTCCTGCTCACGTAAGCCAGCTGATCCAATCACCAGAAGTTGCCGCACGCAGCCAGAAGTCAGACCTCGTGGCCACGTGGTGGTTATTTTTTTCTTAATAACTCCGCGAGTTCCAATCGGGTCGCGGAAAGAGGGGTGTCGATAGATGCGGCTCCTTAAGGGCTACACGGCCGCACCAAAAAACTGGTATGTCGTCGATCGTAATCTCGAGCGCCAGGCCGAAAACTACTTTCCTAACCTCAAAATGAGGTTATTTTCGTTAGAAAGTTTTTTATGTCGCACATCCGGGTCTTGTCACTTGTTTCACTTTATGGGGCTTCACTTCCCGCACAATTTGACGTATCACACGTTAAAATCGCGGCACTTTTTCTTATTTTAGCGATTTTTTCGGTACGGAGCTCCGTAAAAACACTGCTCTTTCGACCGCGGATCGAGTGCGACTGGTTAGGTTAGGTTAGGTTAGGTTAGGTTAGGTTAGGTTAGGTTAGGTTAGGTTAGGTTAGGTTAGGTTAGGTTAGGTTAGGTTAGGTTAGGTTAGGTTAGGTTAGGTTAGGTTAGGTTAGGTTAGGTTAGGTTAGGTTAGGTTAGGTTAGGTTAGGTTAGGTTAGGTTAGGTTAGGTTAGGTTAGGTTAGGTTAGGTTAGGTTAGGTTTTTTTTTTTTTTTTTTTTTAAATATGGGCTCTTGGCCCACTCTGCTCCCCTGACATAATCAGGGCCTTTATATAGTGCTTGGATTTACAATATAGTGCTGAAGATTGTTTTTCACTTTAAATTGAAGTGAATTTGTTTTCCTTTATCTTAGTCTATATATCTATGCTTAGGGTTTATATTTCTTATATTCTTTTCTTATGTATTCTGTTTCTTTATGTTTGTTCGCATTTAATTTTTATTTGGGCCTTAATTGCTCTTTTACATAGCTTAAATTTCTTATCTATTTTTTATATCATAATATCTTTTCTAATTCTAGTTGCTTATATCCTCGTTGTCATATTTACTATTCGTACATAATCTTATATTATGTATTTAAGTAAACTATTTCTATCTTTTACACTTAATAACAATTTATTCGTTCGTATCAGATATTTTATGCTTATGCTCTTTTTTATTTTGATGAATTGATTTGACAATTATTTCTGTTTTGCCTCTACTCTATTATTTCTACGGATAGGTTTGTTTCAGGAAACGTGGATTCAGACATATAGTGGTCTATATTTTAGTTAAAAATGGTGTATATAAAGTATTGTCTTTTACTATGTCTGAATATCCTTTTTGTTCGCTTGCGGGCATTGATCGACGGCTACTGTGCTCTGGACTCGCGCTGCGCATCGGGTTCCTCCTTCGCCATTGGCGGTCTCTGCATTCATCAGACTTCTTCGGTCTACATAGGTAAGTCAATTTTATTTATACAATTTTTTATTTATTTATTTTTATTTATTTATTCATTTTTTTTTTTTTGTTTTATTTATTTATTTATTTATTTTTTTAAATTTTTATTTATTTATTATGTTTATTTATTTATTTATTTTTACGTAAAAAACAATTTCCCTATTTAATTTTTTGTTGTACTTTTTGTTTTCATGCTTTTTTGACCTTCGACTCGTCCAGCAGATCGGGAGTACCCTCAGCGCAGGCGTTGTTATCTATATATTCACTATATAGTTTCCCATTGGTGTTTATGTTTGGGACTGTTCCGTCGATGAGTGCCCGCAGGCATTGCTCTATACACCTAGTGAGGACTTCTCTCATCTCGTCAATCCCCGCGCTGCCTTGCCTCTTAGTCTCAACGCATACGGTCCCCGTTTGGAATTCGTGGGATCCCAGTTTTCCAACCATCTGGGTCTGATCTGGGACTCTGGGATCGACTTTAGCAGTACGCGACTGTTGATCTCGCCAGAGTTTCCCACTTCTTCCTCACGGGGCACTCCACGCTGAATGCGTTATGGTCGGTTCCGCTTAGTTTCGCCCGGATGCAATTGCAGCACGTTGGCGGTACTTGCGCCACCCAGTCAGGGCAATCTGACCTGTGGTGAGGCCCGCCGCAGTGACTACATGCATCCGTTTGATCCTGGCAGAACCTTTTCCCATGTCCAAAGCCAAGGCAGCGCGAGCACTGCACCAGGGGAGATTGGTCCTCTACTCGGACCCGTTGTATATCTATATGTACAGACGCTGCCTCTATCAATGTCCTCCACACTGTCGTTGGCACCTGCAGGACCACATGGCAGACATGTGGATTCCTAGTCCTCCTGCGGTATTTGACAGTTATCTCGGTCTCACAATCACTCAAGTTTCCAAGCAGGTGTTCATTTTGGGATTTGAGGGCTTTAATAATGTCTTCGTCAGAGTTGATGCTGAGGACATATTTTAGTATGATCAACGGCTGTTTGTTTCTTACGTCTTCCATATTCAGTTCTCCTTCCGCTTTCCTTATCTTTTCCTTTATCTTTCCTAATTCTTCCTTCGTCCTGCATCCGATTATTACTTTTCTATCCTTTGCCTTCCGTATACTGTCTACTTTTAGGCCTTCCTCTTTTGCATTAATTCTTTTTCTTATTTTTTCAAATACCTCTTCACCTGAGTCTGTCTGATCCACCGAAGTCACTACGATTGAGTGCATTGTTGTTGTGGGCTCTCTAAGTTTAATTTTCGGTGGTGCAGCCAGCACATTTGCATAACTTCCTTTATTTAACCACTCTTCCCTATGCTTTTTCATTTCTTCATTTAATTTCATCATTTCTTCTTTGTTTTCATTTAGTAGTTTAGCATGCTCTTCAAGTTTCTTAACAATATCGTTTTGCCCTGTCGAATTCGTCCCTGTTTCCCTTTGTTCGTTTGCAGATTTTACTCTCCCTTGTTTCTCACAGTGCATGTCCTTTCCGATTCCTTCTCTGTAAGCTCTGTCTTCTTCCGCATCTCTAACCAGTTTGTATAATCTATCCGCGGCCTCTATAACTTCATTTTTAATCTCTGTCTTGAGATTTCGACTGTTATTTATCTGAAGTCTAAGTTTGATGAGACAGGCTTTTGCTTCGGATGTTCTATTTAAGTATTCCGAGTCCCTTTTGGGGGACTTGTCTAACGAGCTTGCAGCTGTTGTCGTTTTCTTGGCTATAGCTTTATTTTCAGTTGGGTTCAAACGGGGCCTCTGCCTCGCAGACCCGGCGCCGCCAGTTTCTTCAACTCGTTCGAGTTGGGATTCTATGCTGCGCCGCGCCTGCGCGACAGAGGTACCGGTAGCCCCTTTCGGGCTATTGTTATCGGGAGTTTTAATTGTTTTTGTCGGCTTACTGCCAACGTCCTTTGCGGGAGTTCTATATCCGCAGCCGAACATTTTTCTATAGTGGGAGTAGTTTATTGTCAGGGGGATGCGTCAATATAGTCGAAGGTGAATTCTTTACAGGTGTAAAAGGCCTGTAAAAATCAATATGTGTATGTATATTTAAAAGGAAATATTTTCTTATTTCAGATGGTATGAGAGCAGCGCAGCCGCTACACAGTCAGGTAAGTAGAACAACAATTTTATGTGAAAATGTTTTTAAATATACTAATATGATGGAAAATAGGGTAAATTTTTGATGGTCTATTAATTTCAGTGATCTAACTAATGATACAATAAGTGAAGAAAATTTTAAATGCAAAATTAAATTTTTCGAAATTTTCCTATTCCTGGGTTAGGTTAGGTTAGGTTAGGTTAGGTTAGGTTAGGTTAGGTTAGGTTAGGTTAGGTTAGGTTAGGTTAGGTTAGGTTAGGTTAGGTTAGGTTAGGTTAGGTTAGGTTAGGTTAGGTTAGGTTAGGTTAGGTTAGGTTAGGTTAGGTTAGGTTAGGTTAGGTTAGGTTAGGTTAGGTTAGGTTAGGTTAGGTTAGGTTAGGTTAGGTTAGGTTAGGTTAGGTTAGGTTAGGTTAGGTTAGGTTAGGTTAGGTTAGGTTAGGTTAGGTTAGGTTAGGTTAGGTTAGGTTAGGTTAGGTTAGGTTAGGTTAGGTTAGGTTAGGTTAGGTTAGGTTAGGTTAGGTTAGGTTAGGTTAGGTTAGGTTAGGTTAGGTTAGGTTAGGTTAGGTTAGGTTAGGTTAGGTTAGGTTAGGTTAGGTTAGGTTAGGTTAGGTTAGGTTAGGTTAGGTTAGGTTAGGTTAGGTTAGGTTAGGTTAGGTTAGGTTAGGTTAGGTTAGGTTAGGTTAGGTTAGGTTAGGTTAGGTTAGGTTAGGTTAGGTTAGGTTAGGTTAGGTTAGGTTAGGTTAGGTTAGGTTAGGTTAGGTTAGGTTAGGTTAGGTTAGGTTAGGTTAGGTTAGGTTAGGTTAGGTTAGGTTAGGTTAGGTTAGGTTAGGTTAGGTTAGGTTAGGTTAGGTTAGGTTAGGTTAGGTTAGGTTAGGTTAGGTTAGGTTAGGTTAGGTTAGGTTAGGTTAGGTTAGGTTAGGTTAGGTTAGGTTAGGTTAGGTTAGGTTAGGTTAGGTTAGGTTAGGTTAGGTTAGGTTAGGTTAGGTTAGGTTAGGTTAGGTTAGGTTAGGTTAGGTTAGGTTAGGTTAGGTTAGGTTAGGTTAGGTTAGGTTAGGTTAGGTTAGGTTAGGTTAGGTTAGGTTAGGTTAGGTTAGGTTAGGTTAGGTTAGGTTAGGTTAGGTTAGGTTAGGTTAGGTTAGGTTAGGTTAGGTTAGGTTAGGTTAGGTTAGGTTAGGTTAGGTTAGGTTAGGTTAGGTTAGGTTAGGTTAGGTTAGGTTAGGTTAGGTTAGGTTAGGTTAGGTTAGGTTAGGTTAGGTTAGGTTAGGTTAGGTTAGGTTAGGTTAGGTTTTTTTTTTTTTTTTTTTTTTTTTTTCTAGATCCCCCTGGCTGCACCAGAGTAGTTTATTTCTAGTTGTTTATTTCTTTCATTTCATTTATTCGTTACCATAATTCGTTCTTTTATGTTAGTTTTATTAAGTTCTTCATACTTTAACTTACGATAAGTAATCATTCGTCATTAAGACTAAAGCCTTATATTAATTTGTCCTTATTACATTTTACCTTCAAGTACATACATTTATTTGTTCCTTGTTAATTTTTTTTTTTTTTTTTTCTTTTTTTTTTGTATTTATTATATACATATCTATATTTTATCTATATACACTTATTATCTACTTGCAAACTATTTTATTATCTATATACATTCATGTTTCTTATTTTAGATTCTAATTGCTACAACATATAATCTCATATTATATAATTTAGCAATTATTTGCTACTGTTTTTATTTATTACCTTCTTTGCAACTTTAGTACAATATTTTAAAAATATATCCCTCTTTGTATTGTCTATCATTATTCCGTGTATATTTTCCTGTTTTAATTCAGTATTTATTAAGTTTTCTACCTCTACTTTATCTTTTAAATGTATAGGGCAATCGAACAGTATATGCGGGACAGTTTCGTCTATGTCAGGGTCACAGGGACACGCCGGGCTCTCCTTGCACTTGAATCGGTTCAAGTACCCGGAGAACCCGCCGTGACCCGTGAGCACCTGTGTGATAACTGGCTCCAGGATAAGTCTCCTCACAATTTTGTGTGCTTCGGCAGCGTCTGGGAAGAAAAGCTTCGTGACCGAAGCGGTTTCTCCGGTCGTGTACCTTTGGTTCCATTCGCCAATCGACTCATGACGAATTTGTCGTTTGGCGAATGAAATCGGGCACCGATCGTAGTGTGGCCTTATTTTTAATTTTAAAGCAGCATCTTTTGCGAGCCGATCGGCTCTTTCATTCCCTTCCATCCCTGCGTGGGCTTTTATCCAAAATAGGTTTAGTATTTTTTTGCGTTCTTCTATAGCTGTTATAGTTTTGTTAATTTGGAACGCCAAGGGATGGAGGGAGTCACCTCTGGTGACTGTTTCGAGAGCCGACCTGGAATCGCAAAAGATGCTGATTTGGGGTGCATTGGCGATCAGGGCCTCGTCTACCGCGTATTTAAGCGCTAACAGCTCCGCCTGATAGACGGTGCAGTATGACTCCAGCTTGAGTTTCTTAGTTTTGGTCTCGGCCTCACCCTCCCAAATGGAGAGTGAAGCTCCGACCTTACCCTCTATCTTACTGCCGTCCGTATAGATGTTTATGGTATCGGCAGTATGCTGGGCCACCTCTGCACCGTCCATCAGGAAACGCAGAGCCATGGTTCTACGTCTTGCTGGATGGCTTAGGCTAACGAAGGCCTCAGGTGCCTCAACTTCCCTGTCCCCCACCACTCGCGAGGAGTAGCCCTTCTTGATTTCGAATAAGAGTGCGGTTTCCCGCACCCTTATATCTAGGGGTAAGAGTCCCGCGAGCAGTAAGGCCGAGTTCAGCGAGACGGTCCTGTAAGCCTTCGTCAGCTTCTGCGCAAAACTCCTCTGCAGGCCGTCGAGCTGCTTTCTCACATACACTTTGTTAGAAGCTGGCGCCCATACGCTAGATGCGTATAGTATGGTCGGCTCGACGACCGCAGTGTAGAGCGTTTTTATGATTTGAGGCCCTAAGCCCCACTGCACCCTTGCTGCCGTTGCCAGCTTTTTATAAAAGGCCATCGCTTTCCCACACGCTGCCGTAATATGGGCTTTGAAAGTGAGGCCCTCGTCAATGGTCACGCCGAGTATCTTGATCTCCTTGGAGAGGCCAACATCGACCCCGCCCATGTGCAGGATCGGCGAGTCGTACTTCAGTTTCTTGGTTACAACCATCGCCTTCGTTTTATGTGGTGCAAATTTCAACTTGTTACGAACTCCCCAATCCTGCACATAGGCGAGTGCGGCATTAGCCTGTCTTTGGACCTCGCCCGTGGAATCCCCGTCGAAAACCAGGACGACATCGTCAGCAAATGCCTGGCAGTAGTCGCCCCGGCTCTCGAGTCCCCTTAATAGGGGATCAAGGAGTAGGTTCCACAGGATTGGTCCTCCGACAGACCCCTGCACGCAGCCTTTGCTGGTTCTCCTCGGGATCTCCATACCGGCATATCTGACCCTGACTAGTCGGTCGTCTAGGTAGCTGGCGATCACTCGTCTAATGTTTGGTGGGCATTGTTCTTCTGCCAAGCGGTTTTTTAAGACCGGCCACCAGGCGCTATCGAAGGCTCCCTCTATGTCCAAGGATATCATGATTGTGATTTTCTTTTCTTTAAGTTTTTCTTTTATATGTTTCACTAAGACATAGAGGGAGTCTTCGGTGCCCCTTTGTGGCATAAACCCGTATTGGCGCATGCTTATGTTAGGCAGTATGTGCCATTTCAGCCTGCCCACTACCATTTTTTCGAATATCTTTCCCATCACTGGTAATAGTCCTATAGGTCTGTAAGATTTGGCCATATTATAATTTTCCTTTCCTGGTTTTCTTAGGATGATAACTGTGGCCTCTTTCCAGATTTTCGGGAAGTACGCTAATTCTAGACACTTATTTACCAGTGATAGGAAAGACATTGGATCTCGAGTGATCGCCTGCGCACAGACGTCGGACGTTAAACCATCTGAACCTGGGGCCTTTTTCGGGTTAAAACTCCTCAGTGTGGCATTGAGTTCATACACGGTGAATGGTGGATCCCGCATCTCACCATGTGACCAATCATTTACCCGCTCAGCTCGTTCCCGAATTCGCCGGTGTTCTGCGTTATCTTCCGCCAATAGGTCCTCTGGGTAAAAGGTTTCGGCAAGTAACATTGCCGATTCGCTTTCAGTCAGGACATTATTGTCTTTAATAAGCAATTGATCCGATTGGCGTTTCGTAACCCTGTTCAGAGCACGGTAAATGCTGTCCCAAATTCCTTCTTTATCCTGGGTCCCGCAGAATTGTTTCCAACTATCACTTTGTGCTTTTTTAGCCTCTAGTTCGTATTTCTCTTTTGCTTCCAGGTATGCTTCGACGACCTTCTGCCTTCGGATGGGAGCTGCGCATCGGACTCTACGCTTCTTGGTGGTGGCATCTTTCTTCAGTCTGGTCAGTTCATCGGTCCACCACGGAATGGTAAGTACTCTTTTATTTTTAATTTTTGGTATTGAGATTTCGCAAGCTTTTATTATTATATCCGTGTAATTTTCTACGTATTTATCTAACTCTTCTTTGACTTGTATTTTATCTATTTCTATTTTATGAACTCTATTTTCTTTTGTTAATTGTGTAAATTTATTATTAAATTCTGTCCAATTAGCTTTCTTAGTGTTATAAATTCTAGTAGTTGTTTTAATTTTTATAGCTTTAGCTCTTTGTAGTTTTATTTCACAGGTTATTACATTGTGATCTGAACTGACCAGGCCCTCCTCTACCTTCCAGTCACCAATTTTGTTCAAGAGATCGACGGAGCAGGCAGTGATGTCCACCTGGCTGGAGTAGACTCTTCCCCCCCTCACTGTGTAGAACGTTGGCATATTGCCTTCGTTCAGTATATGGAGGCCGGTTTCATCCAGCCAGTCGGACACCATCTCGCCTCTCCGGTCAGCCTCCCGACTCCACCACAAACTCTTGGCGTTTGCGTCGCCACCAACAAATAGTCCCTTCGAGCCTAACTTGTGACCTATTTTCCTCAGATGTTCGAGGTATTCGTCAAGTGGTTGGTCCGGTTCAAAATAGAACGAGACCGCCAAAATCTCCCAGGCACTGGTGCGGATTTTCGCTGCGACTATATTGGTAGTTGTAAATTCTGGGCAGATCATAGCTTCAATATCGCTATCAAATACTGCAATAGCCGCCTTGACATGTCCCGCTGTCTGCGCCGCACACTGAAAGATTCTGGCGGCCCCGTAATCCTTTACTCGACCTATTGCTCCGACATACGGCTCCTGGATCAGCGCAAATGCTATCTTCTTTTGTGTAGCCATCAACATGAATTCGTTAGTGGCTAACGCTTTTCTTTGCAGGTTGGCCTGCGCCACCTGGTATGGCCTTCCGTCGGAGTTGACTGCGGTAGTGCTCGTAGTTCCTGGGACCATCTTAGCAGTAGGCGATCGCAGAGCGCGCCAATGCTTCCCACCTCTGTCGAACCAGGCAGTCCCGACTGAATGCGCTGTGCTTGGTGTCTTCTATTTTTGCCTTTTGGCAGTTGCAGCATGTTGGTGGTTCAGCCGCCATCCAGTCGGGGCATTCCGATTTGAGATGGGGGCCGCCGCAGTGGCTACATGCCTCCAAAGAGCCCCGGCAGAATCGTTTCCCATGGCCGTATCCCAAACATTTGGAACACTGCACCAGAGGGGACTGATCTTCGACCCGGACTCTTTGGACGTCGATGTGTAATGCGCCAGCTTCGGTCAGGAGTTTCCAAATATGAGGTGACACCCTGATGACTATATGTGACATCAAAGGGTTCCTCGCTCTCCTCCTGTATCTTATATCCATCCGATCGTCTTCCTTCCCTACTCTATCCATTATATGTTTATTCTGTATCCTTATGGCTTTTAATATATCTTCGTCCGAATGGCAACTCAGTACGTCCCGAATGATGACGAGTGGGTCTTTATTTTTCATATCTTCCACATTAAATTTGTCTCCTGCCTTTTGAATTTTCTCCTTAACCTTCTTTAGTTCCTCTTTATCTTGAAATCCCATAATGACTTTTCTTTCCCTCGCTTTCCTAATTTTGTCAATCTTTAGACCGTCCTCTTTGGCATTTACTACCTGCCTGATTCTCTCTATGACTATGTCTCCTGTATCTTGGTCATCTGTAGAGGTTACTACTATGGAGTGTAGCGCCGTTTCCGTTCCCTGTGGTTTTTCTCGTTGCGGTAAGCCTACTACACTTGCATAGGTCCTTAAGTTTTTCCACTCTTCTGCTTCCTTTGTAATCAATTGATTAATTTTTTCAATTTCTTTCTTATTTTCCTTTAATAATTTAGTATTTTCATCTAGTTTTTCCATTATCTTCCTTTGTTCATCTCGTCCTATTCTAGTTTTATCCTCTTCGTCTGCAACACCCACATCATCATCTTTTCCCTGATCTCCTATGTTTATCGTATGTGTTTCCTTGCCCCTATAGGGCGTCCCCTCCTCTGCTTCCTTCACCAATCTAAATAGCCGTTCTGCGGCGTAGATAACCTCATTTTTTATTTCTGTTTTGAGGTTGCGGCTGTTATTGATTTGTAGTCTCGTCTTCATAAGACAAGCCTTGGCTTCCGCTGTCCTGCTTGTGTATTCAGCTACTTTGGTTGGTGATTTGTCAACTGCCATAACATCAGGGGTGGCTCTCTTTGTCACGGTCAACGAAGCAACTGGTTTCGGCTTTTGTCTAGCGGGCACGGCAGACTTTGCCTCAGCCGAGCTGTCCAGCTTAGTCTCGATACTCTTTCGGGCTTGCGCAACGGTTGTCCTGCTTGTGGCCGAGGGACTAGCGTCTGGTGTCTTTGGCGTTGTCCTGTTTATGTCTTTTGCTGGCGTGCGGAAGCCACAGCCGAACATCTTGGGGAGGAGAACTTTAAGTTCTAAAGGGGGATCGCGTCAATATATTAGTTTCTATGCGCCAAGTGTAGAGGGCTTGGTCGCTAATGTGTGTCCGTCGAATAGTAAAATGTCGGTGTCTATAAGTATATATGAATATATGTCACAGCTTGATAATTCTCAATGGTGTAAAAGGCCTGTGAATGTCAAAATTTTTGTTTATAATAAATGTATATATATATATATATATATATATATATATATGTATATTCTTTGTTTCAGGTGGCGTCTTCAGGGGTTCGCTGCGATACGCTGTACCAGGTAAGTCAAAGATATCGTTATATAACGTATAAGTTATATAAACAGGTGAATTTACTAATTTTCAGGTTCATCAAATTGCCTGCACAAATAGTCAAATAAGTGTAATTAATATTTGTGTAGTCATGTCAACCTAATAAATATTTAATAATAAACTTTTTGAGATGTTGTAATAAAACCTGAACCGAGTCAATATACCTAATGACGCCACTGGGTGGGCGGGCGGGGCAAATTTTGCAGTTTTAATGCGTCTAGACCCAGCATGCGTGGTATCCACGTGTTGGGCTCGACGAGACGCGTACACTGATGCAAAAATCGGGAACGACCGGGAGCAAAAATTTTTGAGGGGGGCCCAAAAACAGATTTTCTGTATGTAATCAAGTGAAATTTAGTAAATTAACAACAAAGCAACAACAAGAACGCCGCGCCCTCTGTGTTCCACGGAGCGGCAGTACACAGGTTGTACGAAAAAACTAGAATTCCAGACCAAAAGTGTAAATTTCAACAAAGTATCGATTTATAAGGATTATCACAAAAACAAACAGTTTCAGGTCTCCAGATCCAGCTAGCGTGGGGTCCACGTGTAGGGATCGACGGGACACGTTCGAAATTGCAACAATCCAGAACAAATCGAAACAAACTTTTTGCAAAATCTTTAAAACCAAAATGTGGGTATGCTATTTTCGAAAAATATGTTATTTTAACTCAAAATTAATCTAAACAAACTAAACACAAACGAAACACCACGCCCTCTATGCACTCGCACAAGAAACCACACCACAATTGGAAAAAATGTAAATTAAAAACTTTATGTCAACATCAATTTCTCACAACAACAACGCGCTGCTTAGGTGGATTTCTTTACAATGTATTCGATTGTGAAATCGATATCGATCGATTACGACCGATTTTGCAGTTTTAATGCGTCTAGACCCAGCATGCGTGGTATCCACGTGTTGGGCTCGACGAGACGCGTACACTGATGCAAAAATCGGGAACGACCGGGAGCAAAAATTTTTGAGGGGGGCCCAAAAACAGATTTTCTGTATGTAATCAAGTGAAATTTAGTAAATTAACAACAAAGCAACAACAAGAACGCCGCGCCCTCTGTGTTCCACGGAGCGGCAGTACACAGGTTGTACGAAAAAACTAGAATTCCAGACCAAAAGTGTAAATTTCAACAAAGTATCGATTTATAAGGATTATCACAAAAACAAACAGTTTCAGGTCTCCAGATCCAGCTAGCGTGGGGTCCACGTGTAGGGATCGACGGGACACGTTCGAAATTGCAACAATCCAGAACAAATCGAAACAAACTTTTTGCAAAATCTTTAAAACCAAAATGTGGGTATGCTATTTTCGAAAAATATGTTATTTTAACTCAAAATTAATCTAAACAAACTAAACACAAACGAAACACCACGCCCTCTATGCACTCGCACAAGAAACCACACCACAATTGGAAAAAATGTAAATTAAAAACTTTATGTCAACATCAATTTCTCACAACAACAACGCGCTGCTTAGGTGGATTTCTTTACAATGTATTCGATTGTGAAATCGATATCGATCGATTACGACCGATTTTGCAGTTTTAATGCGTCTAGACCCAGCATGCGTGGTATCCACGTGTTGGGCTCGACGAGACGCGTACACTGATGCAAAAATCGGGAACGACCGGGAGCAAAAATTTTTGAGGGGGGCCCAAAAACAGATTTTCTGTATGTAATCAAGTGAAATTTAGTAAATTAACAACAAAGCAACAACAAGAACGCCGCGCCCTCTGTGTTCCACGGAGCGGCAGTACACAGGTTGTACGAAAAAACTAGAATTCCAGACCAAAAGTGTAAATTTCAACAAAGTATCGATTTATAAGGATTATCACAAAAACAAACAGTTTCAGGTCTCCAGATCCAGCTAGCGTGGGGTCCACGTGTAGGGATCGACGGGACACGTTCGAAATTGCAACAATCCAGAACAAATCGAAACAAACTTTTTGCAAAATCTTTAAAACCAAAATGTGGGTATGCTATTTTCGAAAAATATGTTATTTTAACTCAAAATTAATCTAAACAAACTAAACACAAACGAAACACCACGCCCTCTATGCACTCGCACAAGAAACCACACCACAATTGGAAAAAATGTAAATTAAAAACTTTATGTCAACATCAATTTCTCACAACAACAACGCGCTGCTTAGGTGGATTTCTTTACAATGTATTCGATTGTGAAATCGATATCGATCGATTACGACCGATTTTGCAGTTTTAATGCGTCTAGACCCAGCATGCGTGGTATCCACGTGTTGGGCTCGACGAGACGCGTACACTGATGCAAAAATCGGGAACGACCGGGAGCAAAAATTTTTGAGGGGGGCCCAAAAACAGATTTTCTGTATGTAATCAAGTGAAATTTAGTAAATTAACAACAAAGCAACAACAAGAACGCCGCGCCCTCTGTGTTCCACGGAGCGGCAGTACACAGGTTGTACGAAAAAACTAGAATTCCAGACCAAAAGTGTAAATTTCAACAAAGTATCGATTTATAAGGATTATCACAAAAACAAACAGTTTCAGGTCTCCAGATCCAGCTAGCGTGGGGTCCACGTGTAGGGATCGACGGGACACGTTCGAAATTGCAACAATCCAGAACAAATCGAAACAAACTTTTTGCAAAATCTTTAAAACCAAAATGTGGGTATGCTATTTTCGAAAAATATGTTATTTTAACTCAAAATTAATCTAAACAAACTAAACACAAACGAAACACCACGCCCTCTATGCACTCGCACAAGAAACCACACCACAATTGGAAAAAATGTAAATTAAAAACTTTATGTCAACATCAATTTCTCACAACAACAACGCGCTGCTTAGGTGGATTTCTTTACAATGTATTCGATTGTGAAATCGATATCGATCGATTACGACCGATTTTGCAGTTTTAATGCGTCTAGACCCAGCATGCGTGGTATCCACGTGTTGGGCTCGACGAGACGCGTACACTGATGCAAAAATCGGGAACGACCGGGAGCAAAAATTTTTGAGGGGGGCCCAAAAACAGATTTTCTGTATGTAATCAAGTGAAATTTAGTAAATTAACAACAAAGCAACAACAAGAACGCCGCGCCCTCTGTGTTCCACGGAGCGGCAGTACACAGGTTGTACGAAAAAACTAGAATTCCAGACCAAAAGTGTAAATTTCAACAAAGTATCGATTTATAAGGATTATCACAAAAACAAACAGTTTCAGGTCTCCAGATCCAGCTAGCGTGGGGTCCACGTGTAGGGATCGACGGGACACGTTCGAAATTGCAACAATCCAGAACAAATCGAAACAAACTTTTTGCAAAATCTTTAAAACCAAAATGTGGGTATGCTATTTTCGAAAAATATGTTATTTTAACTCAAAATTAATCTAAACAAACTAAACACAAACGAAACACCACGCCCTCTATGCACTCGCACAAGAAACCACACCACAATTGGAAAAAATGTAAATTAAAAACTTTATGTCAACATCAATTTCTCACAACAACAACGCGCTGCTTAGGTGGATTTCTTTACAATGTATTCGATTGTGAAATCGATATCGATCGATTACGACCGATTTTGCAGTTTTAATGCGTCTAGACCCAGCATGCGTGGTATCCACGTGTTGGGCTCGACGAGACGCGTACACTGATGCAAAAATCGGGAACGACCGGGAGCAAAAATTTTTGAGGGGGGCCCAAAAACAGATTTTCTGTATGTAATCAAGTGAAATTTAGTAAATTAACAACAAAGCAACAACAAGAACGCCGCGCCCTCTGTGTTCCACGGAGCGGCAGTACACAGGTTGTACGAAAAAACTAGAATTCCAGACCAAAAGTGTAAATTTCAACAAAGTATCGATTTATAAGGATTATCACAAAAACAAACAGTTTCAGGTCTCCAGATCCAGCTAGCGTGGGGTCCACGTGTAGGGATCGACGGGACACGTTCGAAATTGCAACAATCCAGAACAAATCGAAACAAACTTTTTGCAAAATCTTTAAAACCAAAATGTGGGTATGCTATTTTCGAAAAATATGTTATTTTAACTCAAAATTAATCTAAACAAACTAAACACAAACGAAACACCACGCCCTCTATGCACTCGCACAAGAAACCACACCACAATTGGAAAAAATGTAAATTAAAAACTTTATGTCAACATCAATTTCTCACAACAACAACGCGCTGCTTAGGTGGATTTCTTTACAATGTATTCGATTGTGAAATCGATATCGATCGATTACGACCGATTTTGCAGTTTTAATGCGTCTAGACCCAGCATGCGTGGTATCCACGTGTTGGGCTCGACGAGACGCGTACACTGATGCAAAAATCGGGAACGACCGGGAGCAAAAATTTTTGAGGGGGGCCCAAAAACAGATTTTCTGTATGTAATCAAGTGAAATTTAGTAAATTAACAACAAAGCAACAACAAGAACGCCGCGCCCTCTGTGTTCCACGGAGCGGCAGTACACAGGTTGTACGAAAAAACTAGAATTCCAGACCAAAAGTGTAAATTTCAACAAAGTATCGATTTATAAGGATTATCACAAAAACAAACAGTTTCAGGTCTCCAGATCCAGCTAGCGTGGGGTCCACGTGTAGGGATCGACGGGACACGTTCGAAATTGCAACAATCCAGAACAAATCGAAACAAACTTTTTGCAAAATCTTTAAAACCAAAATGTGGGTATGCTATTTTCGAAAAATATGTTATTTTAACTCAAAATTAATCTAAACAAACTAAACACAAACGAAACACCACGCCCTCTATGCACTCGCACAAGAAACCACACCACAATTGGAAAAAATGTAAATTAAAAACTTTATGTCAACATCAATTTCTCACAACAACAACGCGCTGCTTAGGTGGATTTCTTTACAATGTATTCGATTGTGAAATCGATATCGATCGATTACGACCGATTTTGCAGTTTTAATGCGTCTAGACCCAGCATGCGTGGTATCCACGTGTTGGGCTCGACGAGACGCGTACACTGATGCAAAAATCGGGAACGACCGGGAGCAAAAATTTTTGAGGGGGGCCCAAAAACAGATTTTCTGTATGTAATCAAGTGAAATTTAGTAAATTAACAACAAAGCAACAACAAGAACGCCGCGCCCTCTGTGTTCCACGGAGCGGCAGTACACAGGTTGTACGAAAAAACTAGAATTCCAGACCAAAAGTGTAAATTTCAACAAAGTATCGATTTATAAGGATTATCACAAAAACAAACAGTTTCAGGTCTCCAGATCCAGCTAGCGTGGGGTCCACGTGTAGGGATCGACGGGACACGTTCGAAATTGCAACAATCCAGAACAAATCGAAACAAACTTTTTGCAAAATCTTTAAAACCAAAATGTGGGTATGCTATTTTCGAAAAATATGTTATTTTAACTCAAAATTAATCTAAACAAACTAAACACAAACGAAACACCACGCCCTCTATGCACTCGCACAAGAAACCACACCACAATTGGAAAAAATGTAAATTAAAAACTTTATGTCAACATCAATTTCTCACAACAACAACGCGCTGCTTAGGTGGATTTCTTTACAATGTATTCGATTGTGAAATCGATATCGATCGATTACGACCGATTTTGCAGTTTTAATGCGTCTAGACCCAGCATGCGTGGTATCCACGTGTTGGGCTCGACGAGACGCGTACACTGATGCAAAAATCGGGAACGACCGGGAGCAAAAATTTTTGAGGGGGGCCCAAAAACAGATTTTCTGTATGTAATCAAGTGAAATTTAGTAAATTAACAACAAAGCAACAACAAGAACGCCGCGCCCTCTGTGTTCCACGGAGCGGCAGTACACAGGTTGTACGAAAAAACTAGAATTCCAGACCAAAAGTGTAAATTTCAACAAAGTATCGATTTATAAGGATTATCACAAAAACAAACAGTTTCAGGTCTCCAGATCCAGCTAGCGTGGGGTCCACGTGTAGGGATCGACGGGACACGTTCGAAATTGCAACAATCCAGAACAAATCGAAACAAACTTTTTGCAAAATCTTTAAAACCAAAATGTGGGTATGCTATTTTCGAAAAATATGTTATTTTAACTCAAAATTAATCTAAACAAACTAAACACAAACGAAACACCACGCCCTCTATGCACTCGCACAAGAAACCACACCACAATTGGAAAAAATGTAAATTAAAAACTTTATGTCAACATCAATTTCTCACAACAACAACGCGCTGCTTAGGTGGATTTCTTTACAATGTATTCGATTGTGAAATCGATATCGATCGATTACGACCGATTTTGCAGTTTTAATGCGTCTAGACCCAGCATGCGTGGTATCCACGTGTTGGGCTCGACGAGACGCGTACACTGATGCAAAAATCGGGAACGACCGGGAGCAAAAATTTTTGAGGGGGGCCCAAAAACAGATTTTCTGTATGTAATCAAGTGAAATTTAGTAAATTAACAACAAAGCAACAACAAGAACGCCGCGCCCTCTGTGTTCCACGGAGCGGCAGTACACAGGTTGTACGAAAAAACTAGAATTCCAGACCAAAAGTGTAAATTTCAACAAAGTATCGATTTATAAGGATTATCACAAAAACAAACAGTTTCAGGTCTCCAGATCCAGCTAGCGTGGGGTCCACGTGTAGGGATCGACGGGACACGTTCGAAATTGCAACAATCCAGAACAAATCGAAACAAACTTTTTGCAAAATCTTTAAAACCAAAATGTGGGTATGCTATTTTCGAAAAATATGTTATTTTAACTCAAAATTAATCTAAACAAACTAAACACAAACGAAACACCACGCCCTCTATGCACTCGCACAAGAAACCACACCACAATTGGAAAAAATGTAAATTAAAAACTTTATGTCAACATCAATTTCTCACAACAACAACGCGCTGCTTAGGTGGATTTCTTTACAATGTATTCGATTGTGAAATCGATATCGATCGATTACGACCGATTTTGCAGTTTTAATGCGTCTAGACCCAGCATGCGTGGTATCCACGTGTTGGGCTCGACGAGACGCGTACACTGATGCAAAAATCGGGAACGACCGGGAGCAAAAATTTTTGAGGGGGGCCCAAAAACAGATTTTCTGTATGTAATCAAGTGAAATTTAGTAAATTAACAACAAAGCAACAACAAGAACGCCGCGCCCTCTGTGTTCCACGGAGCGGCAGTACACAGGTTGTACGAAAAAACTAGAATTCCAGACCAAAAGTGTAAATTTCAACAAAGTATCGATTTATAAGGATTATCACAAAAACAAACAGTTTCAGGTCTCCAGATCCAGCTAGCGTGGGGTCCACGTGTAGGGATCGACGGGACACGTTCGAAATTGCAACAATCCAGAACAAATCGAAACAAACTTTTTGCAAAATCTTTAAAACCAAAATGTGGGTATGCTATTTTCGAAAAATATGTTATTTTAACTCAAAATTAATCTAAACAAACTAAACACAAACGAAACACCACGCCCTCTATGCACTCGCACAAGAAACCACACCACAATTGGAAAAAATGTAAATTAAAAACTTTATGTCAACATCAATTTCTCACAACAACAACGCGCTGCTTAGGTGGATTTCTTTACAATGTATTCGATTGTGAAATCGATATCGATCGATTACGACCGATTTTGCAGTTTTAATGCGTCTAGACCCAGCATGCGTGGTATCCACGTGTTGGGCTCGACGAGACGCGTACACTGATGCAAAAATCGGGAACGACCGGGAGCAAAAATTTTTGAGGGGGGCCCAAAAACAGATTTTCTGTATGTAATCAAGTGAAATTTAGTAAATTAACAACAAAGCAACAACAAGAACGCCGCGCCCTCTGTGTTCCACGGAGCGGCAGTACACAGGTTGTACGAAAAAACTAGAATTCCAGACCAAAAGTGTAAATTTCAACAAAGTATCGATTTATAAGGATTATCACAAAAACAAACAGTTTCAGGTCTCCAGATCCAGCTAGCGTGGGGTCCACGTGTAGGGATCGACGGGACACGTTCGAAATTGCAACAATCCAGAACAAATCGAAACAAACTTTTTGCAAAATCTTTAAAACCAAAATGTGGGTATGCTATTTTCGAAAAATATGTTATTTTAACTCAAAATTAATCTAAACAAACTAAACACAAACGAAACACCACGCCCTCTATGCACTCGCACAAGAAACCACACCACAATTGGAAAAAATGTAAATTAAAAACTTTATGTCAACATCAATTTCTCACAACAACAACGCGCTGCTTAGGTGGATTTCTTTACAATGTATTCGATTGTGAAATCGATATCGATCGATTACGACCGATTTTGCAGTTTTAATGCGTCTAGACCCAGCATGCGTGGTATCCACGTGTTGGGCTCGACGAGACGCGTACACTGATGCAAAAATCGGGAACGACCGGGAGCAAAAATTTTTGAGGGGGGCCCAAAAACAGATTTTCTGTATGTAATCAAGTGAAATTTAGTAAATTAACAACAAAGCAACAACAAGAACGCCGCGCCCTCTGTGTTCCACGGAGCGGCAGTACACAGGTTGTACGAAAAAACTAGAATTCCAGACCAAAAGTGTAAATTTCAACAAAGTATCGATTTATAAGGATTATCACAAAAGTGTAAATTTCAACAAAGTATCGATTTATAAGGATTATCACAAAAACAAACAGTTTCAGGTCTCCAGATCCAGCTAGCGTGGGGTCCACGTGTAGGGATCGACGGGACACGTTCGAAATTGCAACAATCCAGAACAAATCGAAACAAACTTTTTGCAAAATCTTTAAAACCAAAATGTGGGTATGCTATTTTCGAAAAATATGTTATTTTAACTCAAAATTAATCTAAACAAACTAAACACAAACGAAACACCACGCCCTCTATGCACTCGCACAAGAAACCACACCACAATTGGAAAAAATGTAAATTAAAAACTTTATGTCAACATCAATTTCTCACAACAACAACGCGCTGCTTAGGTGGATTTCTTTACAATGTATTCGATTGTGAAATCGATATCGATCGATTACGACCGATTTTGCAGTTTTAATGCGTCTAGACCCAGCATGCGTGGTATCCACGTGTTGGGCTCGACGAGACGCGTACACTGATGCAAAAATCGGGAACGACCGGGAGCAAAAATTTTTGAGGGGGGCCCAAAAACAGATTTTCTGTATGTAATCAAGTGAAATTTAGTAAATTAACAACAAAGCAACAACAAGAACGCCGCGCCCTCTGTGTTCCACGGAGCGGCAGTACACAGGTTGTACGAAAAAACTAGAATTCCAGACCAAAAGTGTAAATTTCAACAAAGTATCGATTTATAAGGATTATCACAAAAACAAACAGTTTCAGGTCTCCAGATCCAGCTAGCGTGGGGTCCACGTGTAGGGATCGACGGGACACGTTCGAAATTGCAACAATCCAGAACAAATCGAAACAAACTTTTTGCAAAATCTTTAAAACCAAAATGTGGGTATGCTATTTTCGAAAAATATGTTATTTTAACTCAAAATTAATCTAAACAAACTAAACACAAACGAAACACCACGCCCTCTATGCACTCGCACAAGAAACCACACCACAATTGGAAAAAATGTAAATTAAAAACTTTATGTCAACATCAATTTCTCACAACAACAACGCGCTGCTTAGGTGGATTTCTTTACAATGTATTCGATTGTGAAATCGATATCGATCGATTACGACCGATTTTGCAGTTTTAATGCGTCTAGACCCAGCATGCGTGGTATCCACGTGTTGGGCTCGACGAGACGCGTACACTGATGCAAAAATCGGGAACGACCGGGAGCAAAAATTTTTGAGGGGGGCCCAAAAACAGATTTTCTGTATGTAATCAAGTGAAATTTAGTAAATTAACAACAAAGCAACAACAAGAACGCCGCGCCCTCTGTGTTCCACGGAGCGGCAGTACACAGGTTGTACGAAAAAACTAGAATTCCAGACCAAAAGTGTAAATTTCAACAAAGTATCGATTTATAAGGATTATCACAAAAACAAACAGTTTCAGGTCTCCAGATCCAGCTAGCGTGGGGTCCACGTGTAGGGATCGACGGGACACGTTCGAAATTGCAACAATCCAGAACAAATCGAAACAAACTTTTTGCAAAATCTTTAAAACCAAAATGTGGGTATGCTATTTTCGAAAAATATGTTATTTTAACTCAAAATTAATCTAAACAAACTAAACACAAACGAAACACCACGCCCTCTATGCACTCGCACAAGAAACCACACCACAATTGGAAAAAATGTAAATTAAAAACTTTATGTCAACATCAATTTCTCACAACAACAACGCGCTGCTTAGGTGGATTTCTTTACAATGTATTCGATTGTGAAATCGATATCGATCGATTACGACCGATTTTGCAGTTTTAATGCGTCTAGACCCAGCATGCGTGGTATCCACGTGTTGGGCTCGACGAGACGCGTACACTGATGCAAAAATCGGGAACGACCGGGAGCAAAAATTTTTGAGGGGGGCCCAAAAACAGATTTTCTGTATGTAATCAAGTGAAATTTAGTAAATTAACAACAAAGCAACAACAAGAACGCCGCGCCCTCTGTGTTCCACGGAGCGGCAGTACACAGGTTGTACGAAAAAACTAGAATTCCAGACCAAAAGTGTAAATTTCAACAAAGTATCGATTTATAAGGATTATCACAAAAACAAACAGTTTCAGGTCTCCAGATCCAGCTAGCGTGGGGTCCACGTGTAGGGATCGACGGGACACGTTCGAAATTGCAACAATCCAGAACAAATCGAAACAAACTTTTTGCAAAATCTTTAAAACCAAAATGTGGGTATGCTATTTTCGAAAAATATGTTATTTTAACTCAAAATTAATCTAAACAAACTAAACACAAACGAAACACCACGCCCTCTATGCACTCGCACAAGAAACCACACCACAATTGGAAAAAATGTAAATTAAAAACTTTATGTCAACATCAATTTCTCACAACAACAACGCGCTGCTTAGGTGGATTTCTTTACAATGTATTCGATTGTGAAATCGATATCGATCGATTACGACCGATTTTGCAGTTTTAATGCGTCTAGACCCAGCATGCGTGGTATCCACGTGTTGGGCTCGACGAGACGCGTACACTGATGCAAAAATCGGGAACGACCGGGAGCAAAAATTTTTGAGGGGGGCCCAAAAACAGATTTTCTGTATGTAATCAAGTGAAATTTAGTAAATTAACAACAAAGCAACAACAAGAACGCCGCGCCCTCTGTGTTCCACGGAGCGGCAGTACACAGGTTGTACGAAAAAACTAGAATTCCAGACCAAAAGTGTAAATTTCAACAAAGTATCGATTTATAAGGATTATCACAAAAACAAACAGTTTCAGGTCTCCAGATCCAGCTAGCGTGGGGTCCACGTGTAGGGATCGACGGGACACGTTCGAAATTGCAACAATCCAGAACAAATCGAAACAAACTTTTTGCAAAATCTTTAAAACCAAAATGTGGGTATGCTATTTTCGAAAAATATGTTATTTTAACTCAAAATTAATCTAAACAAACTAAACACAAACGAAACACCACGCCCTCTATGCACTCGCACAAGAAACCACACCACAATTGGAAAAAATGTAAATTAAAAACTTTATGTCAACATCAATTTCTCACAACAACAACGCGCTGCTTAGGTGGATTTCTTTACAATGTATTCGATTGTGAAATCGATATCGATCGATTACGACCGATTTTGCAGTTTTAATGCGTCTAGACCCAGCATGCGTGGTATCCACGTGTTGGGCTCGACGAGACGCGTACACTGATGCAAAAATCGGGAACGACCGGGAGCAAAAATTTTTGAGGGGGGCCCAAAAACAGATTTTCTGTATGTAATCAAGTGAAATTTAGTAAATTAACAACAAAGCAACAACAAGAACGCCGCGCCCTCTGTGTTCCACGGAGCGGCAGTACACAGGTTGTACGAAAAAACTAGAATTCCAGACCAAAAGTGTAAATTTCAACAAAGTATCGATTTATAAGGATTATCACAAAAACAAACAGTTTCAGGTCTCCAGATCCAGCTAGCGTGGGGTCCACGTGTAGGGATCGACGGGACACGTTCGAAATTGCAACAATCCAGAACAAATCGAAACAAACTTTTTGCAAAA
>JAPMUD010000071.1:52500-55000 GCA_033459515.1 Theretra japonica
TTAGGTTAGGTTAGGTTAGGTTAGGTTAGGTTAGGTTAGGTTAGGTTAGGTTAGGTTAGGTTAGGTTAGGTTAGGTTAGGTTAGGTTAGGTTAGGTTAGGTTAGGTTAGGTTAGGTTAGGTTAGGTTAGGTTAGGTTAGGTTAGGTTAGGTTAGGTTAGGTTAGGTTAGGTTAGGTTAGGTTAGGTTAGGTTAGGTTAGGTTAGGTTAGGTTAGGTTAGGTTAGGTTAGGTTAGGTTAGGTTAGGTTAGGTTAGGTTAGGTTAGGTTAGGTTAGGTTAGGTTAGGTTAGGTTAGGTTAGGTTAGGTTAGGTTAGGTTAGGTTAGGTTAGGTTAGGTTAGGTTAGGTTAGGTTAGGTTAGGTTAGGTTAGGTTAGGTTAGGTTAGGTTAGGTTAGGTTAGGTTAGGTTAGGTTAGGTTAGGTTAGGTTAGGTTAGGTTAGGTTAGGTTAGGTTAGGTTAGGTTAGGTTAGGTTAGG
Source organism: Theretra japonica (assembly GCA_033459515.1). NCBI lineage: Eukaryota > Metazoa > Arthropoda > Insecta > Lepidoptera > Sphingidae > Theretra > Theretra japonica. Next base: position 52,976 of record JAPMUD010000071.1, read on the forward strand.
TTAGGTTAGGTTAGGTTAGGTTAGGTTAGGTTAGGTTAGGTTAGGTTAGGTTAGGTTAGGTTAGGTTAGGTTAGGTTAGGTTAGGTTAGGTTAGGTTAGGTTAGGTTAGGTTAGGTTAGGTTAGGTTAGGTTAGGTTAGGTTAGGTTAGGTTAGGTTAGGTTAGGTTAGGTTAGGTTAGGTTAGGTTAGGTTAGGTTAGGTTAGGTTAGGTTAGGTTAGGTTAGGTTAGGTTAGGTTAGGTTAGGTTAGGTTAGGTTAGGTTAGGTTAGGTTAGGTTAGGTTAGGTTAGGTTAGGTTAGGTTAGGTTAGGTTAGGTTAGGTTAGGTTAGGTTAGGTTAGGTTAGGTTAGGTTAGGTTAGGTTAGGTTAGGTTAGGTTAGGTTAGGTTAGGTTAGGTTAGGTTAGGTTAGGTTAGGTTAGGTTAGGTTAGGTTAGGTTAGGTTAGGTTAGGTTAGGTTAGGTTAGGTTAGGTTAGGTTAGGTTAGGTTAGGTTAGGTTAGGTTAGGTTAGGTTAGGTTAGGTTAGGTTAGGTTAGGTTAGGTTAGGTTAGGTTAGGTTAGGTTAGGTTAGGTTAGGTTAGGTTAGGTTAGGTTAGGTTAGGTTAGGTTAGGTTAGGTTAGGTTAGGTTAGGTTAGGTTAGGTTAGGTTAGGTTAGGTTAGGTTAGGTTAGGTTAGGTTAGGTTAGGTTAGGTTAGGTTAGGTTAGGTTAGGTTAGGTTAGGTTAGGTTAGGTTAGGTTAGGTTAGGTTAGGTTAGGTTAGGTTAGGTTAGGTTAGGTTAGGTTAGGTTAGGTTAGGTTAGGTTAGGTTAGGTTAGGTTAGGTTAGGTTAGGTTAGGTTAGGTTAGGTTAGGTTAGGTTAGGTTAGGTTAGGTTAGGTTAGGTTAGGTTAGGTTAGGTTAGGTTAGGTTAGGTTAGGTTAGGTTAGGTTAGGTTAGGTTAGGTTAGGTTAGGTTAGGTTAGGTTAGGTTAGGTTAGGTTAGGTTAGGTTAGGTTAGGTTAGGTTAGGTTAGGTTAGGTTAGGTTAGGTTAGGTTAGGTTAGGTTAGGTTAGGTTAGGTTAGGTTAGGTTAGGTTAGGTTAGGTTAGGTTAGGTTAGGTTAGGTTAGGTTAGGTTAGGTTAGGTTAGGTTAGGTTAGGTTAGGTTAGGTTAGGTTAGGTTAGGTTAGGTTAGGTTAGGTTAGGTTAGGTTAGGTTAGGTTAGGTTAGGTTAGGTTAGGTTAGGTTAGGTTAGGTTAGGTTAGGTTAGGTTAGGTTAGGTTAGGTTAGGTTAGGTTAGGTTAGGTTAGGTTAGGTTAGGTTAGGTTAGGTTAGGTTAGGTTAGGTTAGGTTAGGTTAGGTTAGGTTAGGTTAGGTTAGGTTAGGTTAGGTTAGGTTAGGTTAGGTTAGGTTAGGTTAGGTTAGGTTAGGTTAGGTTAGGTTAGGTTAGGTTAGGTTAGGTTAGGTTAGGTTAGGTTAGGTTAGGTTAGGTTAGGTTAGGTTAGGTTAGGTTAGGTTAGGTTAGGTTAGGTTAGGTTAGGTTAGGTTAGGTTAGGTTAGGTTAGGTTAGGTTAGGTTAGGTTAGGTTAGGTTAGGTTAGGTTAGGTTAGGTTAGGTTAGGTTAGGTTAGGTTAGGTTAGGTTAGGTTAGGTTAGGTTAGGTTAGGTTAGGTTAGGTTAGGTTAGGTTAGGTTAGGTTAGGTTAGGTTAGGTTAGGTTAGGTTAGGTTAGGTTAGGTTAGGTTAGGTTAGGTTAGGTTAGGTTAGGTTAGGTTAGGTTAGGTTAGGTTAGGTTAGGTTAGGTTAGGTTAGGTTAGGTTAGGTTAGGTTAGGTTAGGTTAGGTTAGGTTAGGTTAGGTTAGGTTAGGTTAGGTTAGGTTAGGTTAGGTTAGGTTAGGTTAGGTTAGGTTAGGTTAGGTTAGGTTAGGTTAGGTTAGGTTAGGTTAGGTTAGGTTAGGTTAGGTTAGGTTAGGTTAGGTTAGGTTAGGTTAGGTTAGGTTAGGTTAGGTTAGGTTAGGTTAGGTTAGGTTAGGTTAGGTTAGGTTAGGTTAGG
>JAPMUD010000071.1:57500-75660 GCA_033459515.1 Theretra japonica
TCAGGAAAGAAAATCTTTGTAGTGGACGCTGTGCTTTCCTCCTGATAGCGCGATTCCCATTCGCCAATCGAGTCCTTTCGGATTGTTCGCTTGGCGAATGAGATCGGACATCTGTCGTAGTGTGGCTTGATCCTCAAGGTTTGGGCTGCATCTTTTGCGAGCGCATCAGCCCTTTCGTTTCCCTCTAATCCAATGTGTGCCTTTATCCAGAAGAGATTTACTTTCTGGTTGCGTTCCTGGAGAGTTCTTAGATTTTTATTAATTTTGAACGCAATTGGATGGAGGGAATCGCCTTTGGCGATGACGTCAAGAGCTGATCGCGCGTCGCAGAAGATGTTACAGATGTCCGCCTTTTCCTTGAGGGCCACTTCCGTCGCCTTCTGGAGTGCCAGAAGCTCCGCCTGATAGACGGTGCAGTACTGTTCCAGCTTTAGTTTTGTGGTTTTGATCTCTTCGGCGCCTCTCCATATGGATAGCGCCGCTCCGACTTTACCATCAATTTTACTACCGTCCGTAAATATGCTGGGATAATCACGGACGTGTCTATCCAATTCTGCACCGTCCACCAGGCATTGGTAGTCCCAGCGTCTCCTTCTGGCGGGGTGATCAAGGTTGGCAAAGGCCACCGGACGTTCCATCTCCCGGTCTCCTGTTACTTGCTGAGAGAAACCTTTCTTGGTTTCATAGAGTAGGGCTGCCTCTCTAACTCTCACATCAAGAGGGAGTATCCCAGCAAGCAACAGGGCCGAGTTGAGGGATACCGTCCTGTAGGCCTTTGTCATCCTCTGTACAAATCCGCGTTGGATGGAGTCGAGTTGTCTCCGCACACATTTCTTTTTCGTCGCCGGTGCCCATGCGCTAGCCGCATACAGGATAGTTGGCTCTATAACCGCATTGTACAAGATTTTTATAATTTCAGGGTTTAGGCCCCAGTGAACCTTTGCAGCTCTGGAAAGGCGCTTATAAAAGTCTATGGCTTTCTTGGAGATTGCCGCTACGTGCCTATTGAAGGTAAGTCTATCGTCAACAATAAGACCGAGAATCTTCAGTTCCTTTGTCAGTTCAATGTCCACCGGACCCATGTGCAGAATTGGTGAGTCAAATTTAAGTCTTCTGGTCAACACCATAGCTTTCGTCTTCTGAGGCGCGAATTTCAGCTTGTTTTTGACTCCCCAATCCTGCACATAGGACAGTGTGACATTGGCCTGGCGCTGTATGTCTGCTGTCTCCCCATCGAAAACCAAGATGATATCGTCGGCAAAGGCCTGGCAGTAGACGCCCCTTCTGTCAAGCTCTTTGAGCAGTGGGTCGAGGAGCAGGTTCCACAAGATGGGACCTCCAATGGATCCTTGTACGCACCCTTTGGTGGTCCCTCTCGTGTGCTCTCTCCCGGCGAAGCGAACCCTAACTCTGCGGCTCTCGAAGTAGCTATCTACAACCCGTCTCAGGTTTTTCGGACATTCTTCCTCCGACAGTCTGACCTTAATCGCAGGCCACCAGGCACTATCGAAGGCTCCCTCTATATCCAGCGAAATTACAGTGACAATTTTCTTTTTTGTTATTTTGTCTCTAATGTAATTCACCAGGGTATAGAGGGAGTCTTCGGTGCCCCTCTGCGGCATAAAGCCAAACTGTCGGGTACTCATCCTAGGGAGTAGGTGCCACTTCACTCTTCCCACCACTACTTTCTCCAGAATCTTCCCCATCACTGGCAACAAGCCTATCGGTCTGTAAGATTTAGGGTTTGTGTAGTCCTCCTTCCCGGGCTTCCGGAGGACTACGACCGTGGCTTCCTTCCAGATGGTCGGGAAGTGGCCTAATTCGAGGCATTTGTTGGCCAGTGATAGGTACAACTCTGCGTTGTTCTGGATTGCTTGCTTACAGATGTCCGGACTGAGGCCATCTGCTCCAGGGGCTTTCTTTGGGTTGAAGCTATTTGCCGCTATAATAACTTCATCTAGTGTGAATGGCGGGTCCTGATGGTCATCATCTCGTCCGACATTAATGCGGCTAGCTAGTTCCCTTATACGCTGATGTTCTGCGTTGTCTAATTCAGCTTTGTCCTCTGGATAAAATGTCTCTGCCAGTAACTTTACCGACTCTTCCTGGTCAAGGACTCTCCCACGCTCCACTAGGGGTGGGTCCTCATCCCTCTTAGTCACCCTTCCTATGACCCTGTATACACCTTCCCACAAGGTTTCCTTCTCTTGTTTCCCGCAAAAGCTTCTCCAACTCTCAACTTTGACCCTTTCTACTTCCTTTTCATATCTTTCTTTTTCTTTCAGGTAGGCTTCAATGACAGCGGGTCTTCGGACAGGCGCTGCACAGCGGATCCTTCTCTTCTTGGTGAGTGTGGCCTTCTTCATCGCGGCGAGTTCTTCTGACCACCAAGGAATTGTAAGTATACTTATTTCTTTTTTATTTGGTATAGCTTCTTTGCATGCTTTTGTTATTACTTCTGTATATTTTTCTATTGTTTCGTCTATGTCAGTTTTATTATTTATTTGACTAATTTTATATGTTTCCAAATTTTCCTCTACGAATAGTTGTTTTAGTTTTGCGTGAAATTTTTCCCAATCTGCTTTTTTTGTATTAAATTTTCTTGTTGTTCTTTTTATTGTATTTGTTTCTTTTTTGCCTAGATTTATCTCGAACAGTATTGTGTTATGATCAGAACTCACTACTCTTTCATCCACCCTCCAGTCTTTCACCCGGCCGAGAAGGTCCGCCGTGCAGACGGTGACGTCAACGTGACTCGTGTACCTAACTCCTCCGCGGATCGTATCGAAAGTTGGAGTGCCTCCCTGGTTTAGCACCTGCAGTCCCAGTTCTTCGATCGTTTCGATTGTTTCCTCCCCCCTCGCGTCCGTGGTCATGCTGCTCCACCAGATGCTCTTCGCGTTCACATCTCCGCCAATAAGGACGTTGTTCGGCCCTTGTAGCCGCATGATCCTTTCGAGCTGCTCCAGGTACGGCCTTATGGGTTTGTCTGGTTCGAAGTAGAGTGAGACTATGGTCATTTTCCGGGAGCCAACTTCTATCTTCACCACTGCGATGTTGTGCGTGGTGAGAGTAGGGCATTGCTGTACTTTTATGTTTTTATCAAAGACAGCTACTGCGGCCTTGATAACGGCTTTGCCTTTTTGTTCTGCCTGGTATATCCGTACTCCACTATATTGTCTCACTCTCCCTTGGGCCCCCACATATGGTTCCTGGAGCAGCGCGAAAGCCATGTTCCTATTTTTGGACTCTAGAAGTAGTTCCTGTGTGGCTAGTTGCTTTCTTTGCAGATTCACTTGTGCCACCAGGAATAACTTTTCGTCAGCTGCGGCTGTGTGCTGTGTCTGTGGGCATGGGATCACTTTAGCAGTAGGCTACAGCTGAACGCGCTAGTGCCTCCCATTTGGTCCTTACTGGGCATTCGGCACTAAACGCATTGTGTTCGGTCTTGTTTAGCTTAGCCTTCTGACAATTACAGCATGACGGAGGAGTATCTGCCATCCATTCTGGGCACTGTGTACGAATGTGCTGTCCCCCACAGTGGCTACATGTCTCGGTATGTTCACGGCAATATTTTTTCCCGTGGCCATACCCAAGACAGCGTGAGCACTGGATTAGCGGGCTCTGGTCCATCACTCTCACTCTTTGGACGTCGATGTGGACAACCCCCTCTTGGGTTAGTCTTGTCCAAATTGGAGCCGACACTTGAACCACCACGTGGGATGTTAAAGGGTTTCTAGCCTTCCTCCTGTACTTTATTGTCATCCTTATTTCCTCGTTCTCTGTGTCTCCTATTATGTTCTTGTTCTGTGTTTTTAGTGCTTTTATTATATCTTCGTCCTTGTTATAATTTAGTACCCCTTTTAATATTACCAACGGGTCTTTATTTTTAATCGTCTCTACATTTAAGTCTTTGCCCGTTTTCTTTAGTTTCTCTGTGACCCTATTTAGTTCTTCCTTCGTCTTGCATCCCAGTATTATCTTCCTGTCCTTCGCTTTCCGCATATGATCTATTTTTAGTCCTTCTTCTTTTGCGTTTATTGTTGTTCTAATTTTATTAAAAACATCTTCACCAGTGGCATTAATGTCATTGGATGATATCACCACTGAGTGTATTGCGGAGTTTTCCGTTGGCCTTTGTGGACAGGCTACGGCACCAGCATAAGTTTGAGGACCGACTTGGTTTATCCATTTTTCTGTCTGTTTGTGCATTTCACTGTTTATTTGTTCCATTTCTTTTTTATTTTCCTGTAGTATTTTTGTATGTTCTTTTATTGCTTTGATCAGTTCTTTTCCAACTTTGTCTTCTTCCTCCTTTTGTGGAGTTTTGTCCTCTTGCTTGCCCTTGTCCGTATTACTTTTGTGTCTTTCTTCTACCGTTTCCTTTACCAATCGGAATAGTCGTTCTGTTGCTTCGATGACTTCGTTTTTAATTTCGGTTTTAAGATTCCGGCTATTATTGATTTGAAGCTTCACCTTCAGTAAGCACGCTTTGGCCTCAGCTATACGATTTGGTCTCTCTGGCTTAAGTGTTGCAACTGGGGTTACCGGCTTTTGTTTTGCAGGTCCAGCGGTGTTTCTCGGCTCATCCGATCCGTCTAGCTTGGATTCGATACTTCGCCGAGCCTGCGCCACGCTAGCTCTGGTCACCTCTGGGCTCGTCTTTTCTGTCGAACTAGTCAACGGTCGATTCATTGTAGGCTGTTCCTTCGCCGGTGTTCTAAAACCGAACATGTTCACTGGGGCTTGTAGAGGGAACGCGTCAATTTGTAAATATCAAGAATAAAATATAAAGTATAAAATATAAAATTAGGGAAAATTCGGTGAGTGTAAAGTGCTCACCGAAGATTTGGTTCTTATGTGTAAGTAAATGTGTGCGTAGCGCAGCTCGTCAGTACAGGTAGGTACTTACACCGTTTTACAATATAACTGGTTTAAGTAAGTCAATATTAGTGTACTTAGATTCTGAAATATGTTTGTAGATAGTTTGTTGTACAGTAAAAGCTTAACTTAATATATGTGTATACACAATTCTTGTTTTCTGAATTTTTGCAGGTGGAGTTAGTGTCTACTGCAGCGAGGGTCTCAAGTCCAGGTAAGTAAGCCAGTAATATATTTTGAAATTTGAGAGTGGGGGTGGGGGGGACGGAATTTGTGATTTCCAAAAGAGCGAATTTGTAGAGCTCACCGAGCCGGTTCCAATGAGCCCAAGAACGGGGGTCTACGGACAATATTGGGGGAGTTGGGATTAGGGGGGGTGAGGTAAAAAAGTCAGGGGGGGTGGACGGGGAAGTGTCGTGGAGAAGCTATTCGTCACGTGAAAGTTATTTAGGGTGAGAATGTTGGTCAGGGGGGGGGGGGGGGAATGGGATTTCTAGTGGAGCCAAAATGTAGCCCTCGCCGAGCCGACTCCAGTGATACCAAACTTGGCGGTGCCAAGTCCAATATCAACGGAGATAGTTTCAGGGGGGGTGAGGCAAGGAATGTCGGGGAAGTGGAGGGTGTGGTGAGAAGGGAGCGACAAGGTAAAGTTCCACTTCAGGGGTGGGGGCTTTGGAATAGGGAGGCCAAGGATCAGTTTTAGGAAAGTGGGTGGGACTTACTTAGCCAGTAAGAGATTCTATAAAATTTGTTTTGTCTAAAAGTACAAACCTGTCGTAATAGAATAAATTTCTGTTCGTCAAAAGAATCAGCCAATAGCATCAAAGATAAATTCCCATTTGTCCGAGCCAGGCACCACTAAGAGATTCAATAAAATTTAATTTGTCTAAGAGTATAACCAATCATAAGCAAAATAAATCTCTATTCGTCAAAAGAGTTAGCCAATAGCATCAACGATAAATTCCCATTGGTCCGAGCCAATCGCCAATAAGAGACTCAATAAATATTCATTGGTCAACACATTCGCCAATGAGGTCGCGTACTTAATTGATGATCGTGAATGTTAATGATTGCTCATGATTGATATTTACTGTTTTAACATTTGTAACATTGTTTCTTAGTACTATTTTAAAATAAATGAAACTTTTTTGTTATTGAAGATTTTTCAAAATTTCTTTTTTCACACATTAATGGAATACAAATTTCTGAATATCTAGGCTGTCTACTACTTATTTTTTTAATAAAATTTAGGGTACAAATTCAGATTCTATGCTAATTTAAAGATTCTACAAAACATTAATAAATTTTTAACCTTATGTATAGTTGTAAATGTTGATTTCAGGGTCTTCCCGGTGTCCGATCCTGAAGATACTGGTGTCTCTGGATGCGGGATGATGTCTTCTTCCAGGTTTTGCTCCGAAACAGACTTCGTACCCGCAAGTCTCCTGGATATTCCCGAGGGAAGTGATTTTAAAATTGACTTTTTTGTTTTAAGTCCGATCGGGGTGAAATTTTGTGGGGGGTTTTAAAATACTTAGAAAATGATTTTAACACTTTTCCCGGTTTTGTAGGGGTTGTATATTTTAAGATATTCACTTTTTAAATTATTTCTTAATTTTAGTTCCGGTTCTCACTTGGTTTTTAATTTTTATCTTCCTGGATTTTAAAGATTTTTCAAGTTTTATTTTTGTCCTTGAATAAGGGATAACTGGGGTATTTAATTATATTTTATTATATATATGTCGTCGATCGTTTTGATTTTTAATTTAAGTTTGAAATAATGATATAGAATTTTTAAAACACTTTTTCAAATAGTATTTTTGTCTTTTATAATTTTTTAAATTTTCTTTCAGGATCCTCCTCTGCTCTAGGCCACCAATGAATATTGGCACTGAGTTTTTCCAAATTCTTAATTTTAGCCTTTTTCAACCACGTGCTCGAAATTTATTTTTTACGATTTCTCGAAAAATACACATGGGAAAAATCCAAAATTTTTGTCACTTGTGAAGGTCGTTATTACGCAACTTTTGACACTTGAAAAAGTGGGTGTCACAGATCGCGTTCCAGCAGCGTTTCCGTTTTTGTGTCCAACACGTGATTTTTATAGGTTATGTTTCAGTTTTATATGAATATCTTCTCTGTTTTTAGAGATTTTTTCACGATTTTTGCACAATACGTCACTGTTCACTGAAATGCACAGTCACTCAAAATTTCATCCAAAAATAAGCACTTTTACCACTTAAACTCGATTTTTAATTACGGAGCGCTCGGATTTCGCTGCGTTCGCGACCGTGGGTGCGTTGCGACTGGGTTAGGTTAGGTTAGGTTAGGTTAGGTTAGGTTAGGTTAGGTTAGGTTAGGTTAGGTTAGGTTAGGTTAGGTTAGGTTAGGTTAGGTTAGGTTAGGTTAGGTTAGGTTAGGTTAGGTTAGGTTAGGTTAGGTTAGGTTAGGTTAGGTTAGGTTAGGTTAGGTTAGGTTAGGTTAGGTTAGGTTAGGTTAGGTTAGGTTAGGTTAGGTTAGGTTAGGTTAGGTTAGGTTAGGTTAGGTTAGGTTAGGTTAGGTTAGGTTAGGTTAGGTTAGGTTAGGTTAGGTTAGGTTAGGTTAGGTTAGGTTAGGTTAGGTTAGGTTAGGTTAGGTTAGGTTAGGTTAGGTTAGGTTAGGTTAGGTTAGGTTAGGTTAGGTTAGGTTAGGTTAGGTTAGGTTAGGTTAGGTTAGGTTAGGTTAGGTTAGGTTAGGTTAGGTTAGGTTAGGTTAGGTTAGGTTAGGTTAGGTTAGGTTAGGTTAGGTTAGGTTAGGTTAGGTTAGGTTAGGTTAGGTTAGGTTAGGTTAGGTTAGGTTAGGTTAGGTTAGGTTAGGTTAGGTTAGGTTAGGTTAGGTTAGGTTAGGTTAGGTTAGGTTAGGTTAGGTTAGGTTAGGTTAGGTTAGGTTAGGTTAGGTTAGGTTAGGTTAGGTTAGGTTAGGTTAGGTTAGGTTAGGTTAGGTTAGGTTAGGTTAGGTTAGGTTAGGTTAGGTTAGGTTAGGTTAGGTTAGGTTAGGTTAGGTTAGGTTAGGTTAGGTTAGGTTAGGTTAGGTTAGGTTAGGTTAGGTTAGGTTAGGTTAGGTTAGGTTAGGTTAGGTTAGGTTAGGTTAGGTTAGGTTAGGTTAGGTTAGGTTAGGTTAGGTTAGGTTAGGTTAGGTTAGGTTAGGTTAGGTTAGGTTAGGTTAGGTTAGGTTAGGTTAGGTTAGGTTAGGTTAGGTTAGGTTAGGTTAGGTTAGGTTAGGTTAGGTTAGGTTAGGTTAGGTTAGGTTAGGTTAGGTTAGGTTAGGTTAGGTTAGGTTAGGTTAGGTTAGGTTAGGTTAGGTTAGGTTAGGTTAGGTTAGGTTAGGTTAGGTTAGGTTAGGTTAGGTTAGGTTAGGTTAGGTTAGGTTAGGTTAGGTTAGGTTAGGTTAGGTTAGGTTAGGTTAGGTTAGGTTAGGTTAGGTTAGGTTAGGTTAGGTTAGGTTAGGTTAGGTTAGGTTAGGTTAGGTTAGGTTAGGTTAGGTTAGGTTAGGTTAGGTTAGGTTAGGTTAGGTTAGGTTAGGTTAGGTTAGGTTAGGTTAGGTTAGGTTAGGTTAGGTTAGGTTAGGTTAGGTTAGGTTAGGTTAGGTTAGGTTAGGTTAGGTTAGGTTAGGTTAGGTTAGGTTAGGTTAGGTTAGGTTAGGTTAGGTTAGGTTAGGTTAGGTTAGGTTAGGTTAGGTTAGGTTAGGTTAGGTTAGGTTAGGTTAGGTTAGGTTAGGTTAGGTTAGGTTAGGTTAGGTTAGGTTAGGTTAGGTTAGGTTAGGTTAGGTTAGGTTAGGTTAGGTTAGGTTAGGTTAGGTTAGGTTAGGTTAGGTTAGGTTAGGTTAGGTTAGGTTAGGTTAGGTTAGGTTAGGTTAGGTTAGGTTAGGTTAGGTTAGGTTAGGTTAGGTTAGGTTAGGTTAGGTTAGGTTAGGTTAGGTTAGGTTAGGTTAGGTTAGGTTAGGTTAGGTTAGGTTAGGTTAGGTTAGGTTAGGTTAGGTTAGGTTAGGTTAGGTTAGGTTAGGTTAGGTTAGGTTAGGTTAGGTTAGGTTAGGTTAGGTTAGGTTAGGTTAGGTTAGGTTAGGTTAGGTTAGGTTAGGTTAGGTTAGGTTAGGTTAGGTTAGGTTAGGTTAGGTTAGGTTAGGTTAGGTTAGGTTAGGTTAGGTTAGGTTAGGTTAGGTTAGGTTAGGTTAGGTTAGGTTAGGTTAGGTTAGGTTAGGTTAGGTTAGGTTAGGTTAGGTTAGGTTAGGTTAGGTTAGGTTAGGTTAGGTTAGGTTAGGTTAGGTTAGGTTAGGTTAGGTTAGGTTAGGTTAGGTTAGGTTAGGTTAGGTTAGGTTAGGTTAGGTTAGGTTAGGTTAGGTTAGGTTAGGTTAGGTTAGGTTAGGTTAGGTTAGGTTAGGTTAGGTTAGGTTAGGTTAGGTTAGGTTAGGTTAGGTTAGGTTAGGTTAGGTTAGGTTAGGTTAGGTTAGGTTAGGTTAGGTTAGGTTAGGTTAGGTTAGGTTAGGTTAGGTTAGGTTAGGTTAGGTTAGGTTAGGTTAGGTTAGGTTAGGTTAGGTTAGGTTAGGTTAGGTTAGGTTAGGTTAGGTTAGGTTAGGTTAGGTTAGGTTAGGTTAGGTTAGGTTAGGTTAGGTTAGGTTAGGTTAGGTTAGGTTAGGTTAGGTTAGGTTAGGTTAGGTTAGGTTAGGTTAGGTTAGGTTAGGTTAGGTTAGGTTAGGTTAGGTTAGGTTAGGTTAGGTTAGGTTAGGTTAGGTTAGGTTAGGTTAGGTTAGGTTAGGTTAGGTTAGGTTAGGTTAGGTTAGGTTAGGTTAGGTTAGGTTAGGTTAGGTTAGGTTAGGTTAGGTTAGGTTAGGTTAGGTTAGGTTAGGTTAGGTTAGGTTAGGTTAGGTTAGGTTAGGTTAGGTTAGGTTAGGTTAGGTTAGGTTAGGTTAGGTTAGGTTAGGTTAGGTTAGGTTAGGTTAGGTTAGGTTAGGTTAGGTTAGGTTAGGTTAGGTTAGGTTAGGTTAGGTTAGGTTAGGTTAGGTTAGGTTAGGTTAGGTTAGGTTAGGTTAGGTTAGGTTAGGTTAGGTTAGGTTAGGTTAGGTTAGGTTAGGTTAGGTTAGGTTAGGTTAGGTTAGGTTAGGTTAGGTTAGGTTAGGTTAGGTTAGGTTAGGTTAGGTTAGGTTAGGTTAGGTTAGGTTAGGTTAGGTTAGGTTAGGTTAGGTTAGGTTAGGTTAGGTTAGGTTAGGTTAGGTTAGGTTAGGTTAGGTTAGGTTAGGTTAGGTTAGGTTAGGTTAGGTTAGGTTAGGTTAGGTTAGGTTAGGTTAGGTTAGGTTAGGTTAGGTTAGGTTAGGTTAGGTTAGGTTAGGTTAGGTTAGGTTAGGTTAGGTTAGGTTAGGTTAGGTTAGGTTAGGTTAGGTTAGGTTAGGTTAGGTTAGGTTAGGTTAGGTTAGGTTAGGTTAGGTTAGGTTAGGTTAGGTTAGGTTAGGTTAGGTTAGGTTAGGTTAGGTTAGGTTAGGTTAGGTTAGGTTAGGTTAGGTTAGGTTAGGTTAGGTTAGGTTAGGTTAGGTTAGGTTAGGTTAGGTTAGGTTAGGTTAGGTTAGGTTAGGTTAGGTTAGGTTAGGTTAGGTTAGGTTAGGTTAGGTTAGGTTAGGTTAGGTTAGGTTAGGTTAGGTTAGGTTAGGTTAGGTTAGGTTAGGTTAGGTTAGGTTAGGTTAGGTTAGGTTAGGTTAGGTTAGGTTAGGTTAGGTTAGGTTAGGTTAGGTTAGGTTAGGTTAGGTTAGGTTAGGTTAGGTTAGGTTAGGTTAGGTTAGGTTAGGTTAGGTTAGGTTAGGTTAGGTTAGGTTAGGTTAGGTTAGGTTAGGTTAGGTTAGGTTAGGTTAGGTTAGGTTAGGTTAGGTTAGGTTAGGTTAGGTTAGGTTAGGTTAGGTTAGGTTAGGTTAGGTTAGGTTAGGTTAGGTTAGGTTAGGTTAGGTTAGGTTAGGTTAGGTTAGGTTAGGTTAGGTTAGGTTAGGTTAGGTTAGGTTAGGTTAGGTTAGGTTAGGTTAGGTTAGGTTAGGTTAGGTTAGGTTAGGTTAGGTTAGGTTAGGTTAGGTTAGGTTAGGTTAGGTTAGGTTAGGTTAGGTTAGGTTAGGTTAGGTTAGGTTAGGTTAGGTTAGGTTAGGTTAGGTTAGGTTAGGTTAGGTTAGGTTAGGTTAGGTTAGGTTAGGTTAGGTTAGGTTAGGTTAGGTTAGGTTAGGTTAGGTTAGGTTAGGTTAGGTTAGGTTAGGTTAGGTTAGGTTAGGTTAGGTTAGGTTAGGTTAGGTTAGGTTAGGTTAGGTTAGGTTAGGTTAGGTTAGGTTAGGTTAGGTTAGGTTAGGTTAGGTTAGGTTAGGTTAGGTTAGGTTAGGTTAGGTTAGGTTAGGTTAGGTTAGGTTAGGTTAGGTTAGGTTAGGTTAGGTTAGGTTAGGTTAGGTTAGGTTAGGTTAGGTTAGGTTAGGTTAGGTTAGGTTAGGTTAGGTTAGGTTAGGTTAGGTTAGGTTAGGTTAGGTTAGGTTAGGTTAGGTTAGGTTAGGTTAGGTTAGGTTAGGTTAGGTTAGGTTAGGTTAGGTTAGGTTAGGTTAGGTTAGGTTAGGTTAGGTTAGGTTAGGTTAGGTTAGGTTAGGTTAGGTTAGGTTAGGTTAGGTTAGGTTAGGTTAGGTTAGGTTAGGTTAGGTTAGGTTAGGTTAGGTTAGGTTAGGTTAGGTTAGGTTAGGTTAGGTTAGGTTAGGTTAGGTTAGGTTAGGTTAGGTTAGGTTAGGTTAGGTTAGGTTAGGTTAGGTTAGGTTAGGTTAGGTTAGGTTAGGTTAGGTTAGGTTAGGTTAGGTTAGGTTAGGTTAGGTTAGGTTAGGTTAGGTTAGGTTAGGTTAGGTTAGGTTAGGTTAGGTTAGGTTAGGTTAGGTTAGGTTAGGTTAGGTTAGGTTAGGTTAGGTTAGGTTAGGTTAGGTTAGGTTAGGTTAGGTTAGGTTAGGTTAGGTTAGGTTAGGTTAGGTTAGGTTAGGTTAGGTTAGGTTAGGTTAGGTTAGGTTAGGTTAGGTTAGGTTAGGTTAGGTTAGGTTAGGTTAGGTTAGGTTAGGTTAGGTTAGGTTAGGTTAGGTTAGGTTAGGTTAGGTTAGGTTAGGTTAGGTTAGGTTAGGTTAGGTTAGGTTAGGTTAGGTTAGGTTAGGTTAGGTTAGGTTAGGTTAGGTTAGGTTAGGTTAGGTTAGGTTAGGTTAGGTTAGGTTAGGTTAGGTTAGGTTAGGTTAGGTTAGGTTAGGTTAGGTTAGGTTAGGTTAGGTTAGGTTAGGTTAGGTTAGGTTAGGTTAGGTTAGGTTAGGTTAGGTTAGGTTAGGTTAGGTTAGGTTAGGTTAGGTTAGGTTAGGTTAGGTTAGGTTAGGTTAGGTTAGGTTAGGTTAGGTTAGGTTAGGTTAGGTTAGGTTAGGTTAGGTTAGGTTAGGTTAGGTTAGGTTAGGTTAGGTTAGGTTAGGTTAGGTTAGGTTAGGTTAGGTTAGGTTAGGTTAGGTTAGGTTAGGTTAGGTTAGGTTAGGTTAGGTTAGGTTAGGTTAGGTTAGGTTAGGTTAGGTTAGGTTAGGTTAGGTTAGGTTAGGTTAGGTTAGGTTAGGTTAGGTTAGGTTAGGTTAGGTTAGGTTAGGTTAGGTTAGGTTAGGTTAGGTTAGGTTAGGTTAGGTTAGGTTAGGTTAGGTTAGGTTAGGTTAGGTTAGGTTAGGTTAGGTTAGGTTAGGTTAGGTTAGGTTAGGTTAGGTTAGGTTAGGTTAGGTTAGGTTAGGTTAGGTTAGGTTAGGTTAGGTTAGGTTAGGTTAGGTTAGGTTAGGTTAGGTTAGGTTAGGTTAGGTTAGGTTAGGTTAGGTTAGGTTAGGTTAGGTTAGGTTAGGTTAGGTTAGGTTAGGTTAGGTTAGGTTAGGTTAGGTTAGGTTAGGTTAGGTTAGGTTAGGTTAGGTTAGGTTAGGTTAGGTTAGGTTAGGTTAGGTTAGGTTAGGTTAGGTTAGGTTAGGTTAGGTTAGGTTAGGTTAGGTTAGGTTAGGTTAGGTTAGGTTAGGTTAGGTTAGGTTAGGTTAGGTTAGGTTAGGTTAGGTTAGGTTAGGTTAGGTTAGGTTAGGTTAGGTTAGGTTAGGTTAGGTTAGGTTAGGTTAGGTTAGGTTAGGTTAGGTTAGGTTAGGTTAGGTTAGGTTAGGTTAGGTTAGGTTAGGTTAGGTTAGGTTAGGTTAGGTTAGGTTAGGTTAGGTTAGGTTAGGTTAGGTTAGGTTAGGTTAGGTTAGGTTAGGTTAGGTTAGGTTAGGTTAGGTTAGGTTAGGTTAGGTTAGGTTAGGTTAGGTTAGGTTAGGTTAGGTTAGGTTAGGTTAGGTTAGGTTAGGTTAGGTTAGGTTAGGTTAGGTTAGGTTAGGTTAGGTTAGGTTAGGTTAGGTTAGGTTAGGTTAGGTTAGGTTAGGTTAGGTTAGGTTAGGTTAGGTTAGGTTAGGTTAGGTTAGGTTAGGTTAGGTTAGGTTAGGTTAGGTTAGGTTAGGTTAGGTTAGGTTAGGTTAGGTTAGGTTAGGTTAGGTTAGGTTAGGTTAGGTTAGGTTAGGTTAGGTTAGGTTAGGTTAGGTTAGGTTAGGTTAGGTTAGGTTAGGTTAGGTTAGGTTAGGTTAGGTTAGGTTAGGTTAGGTTAGGTTAGGTTAGGTTAGGTTAGGTTAGGTTAGGTTAGGTTAGGTTAGGTTAGGTTAGGTTAGGTTAGGTTAGGTTAGGTTAGGTTAGGTTAGGTTAGGTTAGGTTAGGTTAGGTTAGGTTAGGTTAGGTTAGGTTAGGTTAGGTTAGGTTAGGTTAGGTTAGGTTAGGTTAGGTTAGGTTAGGTTAGGTTAGGTTAGGTTAGGTTAGGTTAGGTTAGGTTAGGTTAGGTTAGGTTAGGTTAGGTTAGGTTAGGTTAGGTTAGGTTAGGTTAGGTTAGGTTAGGTTAGGTTAGGTTAGGTTAGGTTAGGTTAGGTTAGGTTAGGTTAGGTTAGGTTAGGTTAGGTTAGGTTAGGTTAGGTTAGGTTAGGTTAGGTTAGGTTAGGTTAGGTTAGGTTAGGTTAGGTTAGGTTAGGTTAGGTTAGGTTAGGTTAGGTTAGGTTAGGTTAGGTTAGGTTAGGTTAGGTTAGGTTAGGTTAGGTTAGGTTAGGTTAGGTTAGGTTAGGTTAGGTTAGGTTAGGTTAGGTTAGGTTAGGTTAGGTTAGGTTAGGTTAGGTTAGGTTAGGTTAGGTTAGGTTAGGTTAGGTTAGGTTAGGTTAGGTTAGGTTAGGTTAGGTTAGGTTAGGTTAGGTTAGGTTAGGTTAGGTTAGGTTAGGTTAGGTTAGGTTAGGTTAGGTTAGGTTAGGTTAGGTTAGGTTAGGTTAGGTTAGGTTAGGTTAGGTTAGGTTAGGTTAGGTTAGGTTAGGTTAGGTTAGGTTAGGTTAGGTTAGGTTAGGTTAGGTTAGGTTAGGTTAGGTTAGGTTAGGTTAGGTTAGGTTAGGTTAGGTTAGGTTAGGTTAGGTTAGGTTAGGTTAGGTTAGGTTAGGTTAGGTTAGGTTAGGTTAGGTTAGGTTAGGTTAGGTTAGGTTAGGTTAGGTTAGGTTAGGTTAGGTTAGGTTAGGTTAGGTTAGGTTAGGTTAGGTTAGGTTAGGTTAGGTTAGGTTAGGTTAGGTTAGGTTAGGTTAGGTTAGGTTAGGTTAGGTTAGGTTAGGTTAGGTTAGGTTAGGTTAGGTTAGGTTAGGTTAGGTTAGGTTAGGTTAGGTTAGGTTAGGTTAGGTTAGGTTAGGTTAGGTTAGGTTAGGTTAGGTTAGGTTAGGTTAGGTTAGGTTAGGTTAGGTTAGGTTAGGTTAGGTTAGGTTAGGTTAGGTTAGGTTAGGTTAGGTTAGGTTAGGTTAGGTTAGGTTAGGTTAGGTTAGGTTAGGTTAGGTTAGGTTAGGTTAGGTTAGGTTAGGTTAGGTTAGGTTAGGTTAGGTTAGGTTAGGTTAGGTTAGGTTAGGTTAGGTTAGGTTAGGTTAGGTTAGGTTAGGTTAGGTTAGGTTAGGTTAGGTTAGGTTAGGTTAGGTTAGGTTAGGTTAGGTTAGGTTAGGTTAGGTTAGGTTAGGTTAGGTTAGGTTAGGTTAGGTTAGGTTAGGTTAGGTTAGGTTAGGTTAGGTTAGGTTAGGTTAGGTTAGGTTAGGTTAGGTTAGGTTAGGTTAGGTTAGGTTAGGTTAGGTTAGGTTAGGTTAGGTTAGGTTAGGTTAGGTTAGGTTAGGTTAGGTTAGGTTAGGTTAGGTTAGGTTAGGTTAGGTTAGGTTAGGTTAGGTTAGGTTAGGTTAGGTTAGGTTAGGTTAGGTTAGGTTAGGTTAGGTTAGGTTAGGTTAGGTTAGGTTAGGTTAGGTTAGGTTAGGTTAGGTTAGGTTAGGTTAGGTTAGGTTAGGTTAGGTTAGGTTAGGTTAGGTTAGGTTAGGTTAGGTTAGGTTAGGTTAGGTTAGGTTAGGTTAGGTTAGGTTAGGTTAGGTTAGGTTAGGTTAGGTTAGGTTAGGTTAGGTTAGGTTAGGTTAGGTTAGGTTAGGTTAGGTTAGGTTAGGTTAGGTTAGGTTAGGTTAGGTTAGGTTAGGTTAGGTTAGGTTAGGTTAGGTTAGGTTAGGTTAGGTTAGGTTAGGTTAGGTTAGGTTAGGTTAGGTTAGGTTAGGTTAGGTTAGGTTAGGTTAGGTTAGGTTAGGTTAGGTTAGGTTAGGTTAGGTTAGGTTAGGTTAGGTTAGGTTAGGTTAGGTTAGGTTAGGTTAGGTTAGGTTAGGTTAGGTTAGGTTAGGTTAGGTTAGGTTAGGTTAGGTTAGGTTAGGTTAGGTTAGGTTAGGTTAGGTTAGGTTAGGTTAGGTTAGGTTAGGTTAGGTTAGGTTAGGTTAGGTTAGGTTAGGTTAGGTTAGGTTAGGTTAGGTTAGGTTAGGTTAGGTTAGGTTAGGTTAGGTTAGGTTAGGTTAGGTTAGGTTAGGTTAGGTTAGGTTAGGTTAGGTTAGGTTAGGTTAGGTTAGGTTAGGTTAGGTTAGGTTAGGTTAGGTTAGGTTAGGTTAGGTTAGGTTAGGTTAGGTTAGGTTAGGTTAGGTTAGGTTAGGTTAGGTTAGGTTAGGTTAGGTTAGGTTAGGTTAGGTTAGGTTAGGTTAGGTTAGGTTAGGTTAGGTTAGGTTAGGTTAGGTTAGGTTAGGTTAGGTTAGGTTAGGTTAGGTTAGGTTAGGTTAGGTTAGGTTAGGTTAGGTTAGGTTAGGTTAGGTTAGGTTAGGTTAGGTTAGGTTAGGTTAGGTTAGGTTAGGTTAGGTTAGGTTAGGTTAGGTTAGGTTAGGTTAGGTTAGGTTAGGTTAGGTTAGGTTAGGTTAGGTTAGGTTAGGTTAGGTTAGGTTAGGTTAGGTTAGGTTAGGTTAGGTTAGGTTAGGTTAGGTTAGGTTAGGTTAGGTTAGGTTAGGTTAGGTTAGGTTAGGTTAGGTTAGGTTAGGTTAGGTTAGGTTAGGTTAGGTTAGGTTAGGTTAGGTTAGGTTAGGTTAGGTTAGGTTAGGTTAGGTTAGGTTAGGTTAGGTTAGGTTAGGTTAGGTTAGGTTAGGTTAGGTTAGGTTAGGTTAGGTTAGGTTAGGTTAGGTTAGGTTAGGTTAGGTTAGGTTAGGTTAGGTTAGGTTAGGTTAGGTTAGGTTAGGTTAGGTTAGGTTAGGTTAGGTTAGGTTAGGTTAGGTTAGGTTAGGTTAGGTTAGGTTAGGTTAGGTTAGGTTAGGTTAGGTTAGGTTAGGTTAGGTTAGGTTAGGTTAGGTTAGGTTAGGTTAGGTTAGGTTAGGTTAGGTTAGGTTAGGTTAGGTTAGGTTAGGTTAGGTTAGGTTAGGTTAGGTTAGGTTAGGTTAGGTTAGGTTAGGTTAGGTTAGGTTAGGTTAGGTTAGGTTAGGTTAGGTTAGGTTAGGTTAGGTTAGGTTAGGTTAGGTTAGGTTAGGTTAGGTTAGGTTAGGTTAGGTTAGGTTAGGTTAGGTTAGGTTAGGTTAGGTTAGGTTAGGTTAGGTTAGGTTAGGTTAGGTTAGGTTAGGTTAGGTTAGGTTAGGTTAGGTTAGGTTAGGTTAGGTTAGGTTAGGTTAGGTTAGGTTAGGTTAGGTTAGGTTAGGTTAGGTTAGGTTAGGTTAGGTTAGGTTAGGTTAGGTTAGGTTAGGTTAGGTTAGGTTAGGTTAGGTTAGGTTAGGTTAGGTTAGGTTAGGTTAGGTTAGGTTAGGTTAGGTTAGGTTAGGTTAGGTTAGGTTAGGTTAGGTTAGGTTAGGTTAGGTTAGGTTAGGTTAGGTTAGGTTAGGTTAGGTTAGGTTAGGTTAGGTTAGGTTAGGTTAGGTTAGGTTAGGTTAGGTTAGGTTAGGTTAGGTTAGGTTAGGTTAGGTTAGGTTAGGTTAGGTTAGGTTAGGTTAGGTTAGGTTAGGTTAGGTTAGGTTAGGTTAGGTTAGGTTAGGTTAGGTTAGGTTAGGTTAGGTTAGGTTAGGTTAGGTTAGGTTAGGTTAGGTTAGGTTAGGTTAGGTTAGGTTAGGTTAGGTTAGGTTAGGTTAGGTTAGGTTAGGTTAGGTTAGGTTAGGTTAGGTTAGGTTAGGTTAGGTTAGGTTAGGTTAGGTTAGGTTAGGTTAGGTTAGGATAGGTTAGGTTAGGTTAGGTTAGGTTAGGTTAGGTTAGGTTAGGTTAGGTTAGGTTAGGTTAGGTTAGGTTAGGTTAGGTTAGGTTAGGTTAGGTTAGGTTAGGTTAGGTTAGGTTAGGTTAGGTTAGGTTAGGTTAGGTTAGGTTAGGTTAGGTTAGGTTAGGTTAGGTTAGGTTAGGTTAGGTTAGGTTAGGTTAGGTTAGGTTAGGTTAGGTTAGGTTAGGTTAGGTTAGGTTAGGTTAGGTTAGGTTAGGTTAGGTTAGGTTAGGTTAGGTTAGGTTAGGTTAGGTTAGGTTAGGTTAGGTTAGGTTAGGTTAGGTTAGGTTAGGTTAGGTTAGGTTAGGTTAGGTTAGGTTAGGTTAGGTTAGGTTAGGTTAGGTTAGGTTAGGTTAGGTTAGGTTAGGTTAGGTTAGGTTAGGTTAGGTTAGGTTAGGTTAGGTTAGGTTAGGTTAGGTTAGGTTAGGTTAGGTTAGGTTAGGTTAGGTTAGGTTAGGTTAGGTTAGGTTAGGTTAGGTTAGGTTAGGTTAGGTTAGGTTAGGTTAGGTTAGGTTAGGTTAGGTTAGGTTAGGTTAGGTTAGGTTAGGTTAGGTTAGGTTAGGTTAGGTTAGGTTAGGTTAGGTTAGGTTAGGTTAGGTTAGGTTAGGTTAGGTTAGGTTAGGTTAGGTTAGGTTAGGTTAGGTTAGGTTAGGTTA
>JAPMUD010000072.1:0-74003 GCA_033459515.1 Theretra japonica
AACCTAACCTAACCTAACCTAACCTAACCTAACCTAACCTAACCTAACCTAACCTAACCTAACCTAACCTAACCTAACCTAACCTAACCTAACCTAACCTAACCTAACCTAACCTAACCTAACCTAACCTAACCTAACCTAACCTAACCTAACCTAACCTAACCTAACCTAACCTAACCTAACCTAACCTAACCTAACCTAACCTAACCTAACCTAACCTAACCTAACCTAACCTAACCTAACCTAACCTAACCTAACCTAACCTAACCTAACCTAACCTAACCTAACCTAACCTAACCTAACCTAACCTAACCTAACCTAACCTAACCTAACCTAACCTAACCTAACCTAACCTAACCTAACCTAACCTAACCTAACCTAACCTAACCTAACCTAACCTAACCTAACCTAACCTAACCTAACCTAACCTAACCTAACCTAACCTAACCTAACCTAACCTAACCTAACCTAACCTAACCTAACCTAACCTAACCTAACCTAACCTAACCTAACCTAACCTAACCTAACCTAACCTAACCTAACCTAACCTAACCTAACCTAACCTAACCTAACCTAACCTAACCTAACCTAACCTAACCTAACCTAACCTAACCTAACCTAACCTAACCTAACCTAACCTAACCTAACCTAACCTAACCTAACCTAACCTAACCTAACCTAACCTAACCTAACCTAACCTAACCTAACCTAACCTAACCTAACCTAACCTAACCTAACCTAACCTAACCTAACCTAACCTAACCTAACCTAACCTAACCTAACCTAACCTAACCTAACCTAACCTAACCTAACCTAACCTAACCTAACCTAACCTAACCTAACCTAACCTAACCTAACCTAACCTAACCTAACCTAACCTAACCTAACCTAACCTAACCTAACCTAACCTAACCTAACCTAACCTAACCTAACCTAACCTAACCTAACCTAACCTAACCTAACCTAACCTAACCTAACCTAACCTAACCTAACCTAACCTAACCTAACCTAACCTAACCTAACCTAACCTAACCTAACCTAACCTAACCTAACCTAACCTAACCTAACCTAACCTAACCTAACCTAACCTAACCTAACCTGAACCTAACCTAACCTAACCTAACCTAACCTAACCTAACCTAACCTAACCTAACCTAACCTAACCTAACCTAACCTAACCTAACCTAACCTAACCTAACCTAACCTAACCTAACCTAACCTAACCTAACCTAACCTAACCTAACCTAACCTAACCTAACCTAACCTAACCTAACCTAACCTAACCTAACCTAACCTAACCTAACCTAACCTAACCTAACCTAACCTAACCTAACCTAACCTAACCTAACCTAACCTAACCTAACCTAACCTAACCTAACCTAACCTAACCTAACCTAACCTAACCTAACCTAACCTAACCTAACCTAACCTAACCTAACCTAACCTAACCTAACCTAACCTAACCTAACCTAACCTAACCTAACCTAACCTAACCTAACCTAACCTAACCTAACCTAACCTAACCTAACCTAACCTAACCTAACCTAACCTAACCTAACCTAACCTAACCTAACCTAACCTAACCTAACCTAACCTAACCTAACCTAACCTAACCTAACCTAACCTAACCTAACCTAACCTAACCTAACCTAACCTAACCTAACCTAACCTAACCTAACCTAACCTAACCTAACCTAACCTAACCTAACCTAACCTAACCTAACCTAACCTAACCTAACCTAACCTAACCTAACCTAACCTAACCTAACCTAACCTAACCTAACCTAACCTAACCTAACCTAACCTAACCTAACCTAACCTAACCTAACCTAACCTAACCTAACCTAACCTAACCTAACCTAACCTAACCTAACCTAACCTAACCTAACCTAACCTAACCTAACCTAACCTAACCTAACCTAACCTAACCTAACCTAACCTAACCTAACCTAACCTAACCTAACCTAACCTAACCTAACCTAACCTAACCTAACCTAACCTAACCTAACCTAACCTAACCTAACCTAACCTAACCTAACCTAACCTAACCTAACCTAACCTAACCTAACCTAACCTAACCTAACCTAACCTAACCTAACCTAACCTAACCTAACCTAACCTAACCTAACCTAACCTAACCTAACCTAACCTAACCTAACCTAACCTAACCTAACCTAACCTAACCTAACCTAACCTAACCTAACCTAACCTAACCTAACCTAACCTAACCTAACCTAACCTAACCTAACCTAACCTAACCTAACCTAACCTAACCTAACCTAACCTAACCTAACCTAACCTAACCTAACCTAACCTAACCTAACCTAACCTAACCTAACCTAACCTAACCTAACCTAACCTAACCTAACCTAACCTAACCTAACCTAACCTAACCTAACCTAACCTAACCTAACCTAACCTAACCTAACCTAACCTAACCTAACCTAACCTAACCTAACCTAACCTAACCTAACCTAACCTAACCTAACCTAACCTAACCTAACCTAACCTAACCTAACCTAACCTAACCTAACCTAACCTAACCTAACCTAACCTAACCTAACCTAACCTAACCTAACCTAACCTAACCTAACCTAACCTAACCTAACCTAACCTAACCTAACCTAACCTAACCTAACCTAACCTAACCTAACCTAACCTAACCTAACCTAACCTAACCTAACCTAACCTAACCTAACCTAACCTAACCTAACCTAACCTAACCTAACCTAACCTAACCTAACCTAACCTAACCTAACCTAACCTAACCTAACCTAACCTAACCTAACCTAACCTAACCTAACCTAACCTAACCTAACCTAACCTAACCTAACCTAACCTAACCTAACCTAACCTAACCTAACCTAACCTAACCTAACCTAACCTAACCTAACCTAACCTAACCTAACCTAACCTAACCTAACCTAACCTAACCTAACCTAACCTAACCTAACCTAACCTAACCTAACCTAACCTAACCTAACCTAACCTAACCTAACCTAACCTAACCTAACCTAACCTAACCTAACCTAACCTAACCTAACCTAACCTAACCTAACCTAACCTAACCTAACCTAACCTAACCTAACCTAACCTAACCTAACCTAACCTAACCTAACCTAACCTAACCTAACCTAACCTAACCTAACCTAACCTAACCTAACCTAACCTAACCTAACCTAACCTAACCTAACCTAACCTAACCTAACCTAACCTAACCTAACCTAACCTAACCTAACCTAACCTAACCTAACCTAACCTAACCTAACCTAACCTAACCTAACCTAACCTAACCTAACCTAACCTAACCTAACCTAACCTAACCTAACCTAACCTAACCTAACCTAACCTAACCTAACCTAACCTAACCTAACCTAACCTAACCTAACCTAACCTAACCTAACCTAACCTAACCTAACCTAACCTAACCTAACCTAACCTAACCTAACCTAACCTAACCTAACCTAACCTAACCTAACCTAACCTAACCTAACCTAACCTAACCTAACCTAACCTAACCTAACCTAACCTAACCTAACCTAACCTAACCTAACCTAACCTAACCTAACCTAACCTAACCTAACCTAACCTAACCTAACCTAACCTAACCTAACCTAACCTAACCTAACCTAACCTAACCTAACCTAACCTAACCTAACCTAACCTAACCTAACCTAACCTAACCTAACCTAACCTAACCTAACCTAACCTAACCTAACCTAACCTAACCTAACCTAACCTAACCTAACCTAACCTAACCTAACCTAACCTAACCTAACCTAACCTAACCTAACCTAACCTAACCTAACCTAACCTAACCTAACCTAACCTAACCTAACCTAACCTAACCTAACCTAACCTAACCTAACCTAACCTAACCTAACCTAACCTAACCTAACCTAACCTAACCTAACCTAACCTAACCTAACCTAACCTAACCTAACCTAACCTAACCTAACCTAACCTAACCTAACCTAACCTAACCTAACCTAACCTAACCTAACCTAACCTAACCTAACCTAACCTAACCTAACCTAACCTAACCTAACCTAACCTAACCTAACCTAACCTAACCTAACCTAACCTAACCTAACCTAACCTAACCTAACCTAACCTAACCTAACCTAACCTAACCTAACCTAACCTAACCTAACCTAACCTAACCTAACCTAACCTAACCTAACCTAACCTAACCTAACCTAACCTAACCTAACCTAACCTAACCTAACCTAACCTAACCTAACCTAACCTAACCTAACCTAACCTAACCTAACCTAACCTAACCTAACCTAACCTAACCTAACCTAACCTAACCTAACCTAACCTAACCTAACCTAACCTAACCTAACCTAACCTAACCTAACCTAACCTAACCTAACCTAACCTAACCTAACCTAACCTAACCTAACCTAACCTAACCTAACCTAACCTAACCTAACCTAACCTAACCTAACCTAACCTAACCTAACCTAACCTAACCTAACCTAACCTAACCTAACCTAACCTAACCTAACCTAACCTAACCTAACCTAACCTAACCTAACCTAACCTAACCTAACCTAACCTAACCTAACCTAACCTAACCTAACCTAACCTAACCTAACCTAACCTAACCTAACCTAACCTAACCTAACCTAACCTAACCTAACCTAACCTAACCTAACCTAACCTAACCTAACCTAACCTAACCTAACCTAACCTAACCTAACCTAACCTAACCTAACCTAACCTAACCTAACCTAACCTAACCTAACCTAACCTAACCTAACCTAACCTAACCTAACCTAACCTAACCTAACCTAACCTAACCTAACCTAACCTAACCTAACCTAACCTAACCTAACCTAACCTAACCTAACCTAACCTAACCTAACCTAACCTAACCTAACCTAACCTAACCTAACCTAACCTAACCTAACCTAACCTAACCTAACCTAACCTAACCTAACCTAACCTAACCTAACCTAACCTAACCTAACCTAACCTAACCTAACCTAACCTAACCTAACCTAACCTAACCTAACCTAACCTAACCTAACCTAACCTAACCTAACCTAACCTAACCTAACCTAACCTAACCTAACCTAACCTAACCTAACCTAACCTAACCTAACCTAACCTAACCTAACCTAACCTAACCTAACCTAACCTAACCTAACCTAACCTAACCTAACCTAACCTAACCTAACCTAACCTAACCTAACCTAACCTAACCTAACCTAACCTAACCTAACCTAACCTAACCTAACCTAACCTAACCTAACCTAACCTAACCTAACCTAACCTAACCTAACCTAACCTAACCTAACCTAACCTAACCTAACCTAACCTAACCTAACCTAACCTAACCTAACCTAACCTAACCTAACCTAACCTAACCTAACCTAACCTAACCTAACCTAACCTAACCTAACCTAACCTAACCTAACCTAACCTAACCTAACCTAACCTAACCTAACCTAACCTAACCTAACCTAACCTAACCTAACCTAACCTAACCTAACCTAACCTAACCTAACCTAACCTAACCTAACCTAACCTAACCTAACCTAACCTAACCTAACCTAACCTAACCTAACCTAACCTAACCTAACCTAACCTAACCTAACCTAACCTAACCTAACCTAACCTAACCTAACCTAACCTAACCTAACCTAACCTAACCTAACCTAACCTAACCTAACCTAACCTAACCTAACCTAACCTAACCTAACCTAACCTAACCTAACCTAACCTAACCTAACCTAACCTAACCTAACCTAACCTAACCTAACCTAACCTAACCTAACCTAACCTAACCTAACCTAACCTAACCTAACCTAACCTAACCTAACCTAACCTAACCTAACCTAACCTAACCTAACCTAACCTAACCTAACCTAACCTAACCTAACCTAACCTAACCTAACCTAACCTAACCTAACCTAACCTAACCTAACCTAACCTAACCTAACCTAACCTAACCTAACCTAACCTAACCTAACCTAACCTAACCTAACCTAACCTAACCTAACCTAACCTAACCTAACCTAACCTAACCTAACCTAACCTAACCTAACCTAACCTAACCTAACCTAACCTAACCTAACCTAACCTAACCTAACCTAACCTAACCTAACCTAACCTAACCTAACCTAACCTAACCTAACCTAACCTAACCTAACCTAACCTAACCTAACCTAACCTAACCTAACCTAACCTAACCTAACCTAACCTAACCTAACCTAACCTAACCTAACCTAACCTAACCTAACCTAACCTAACCTAACCTAACCTAACCTAACCTAACCTAACCTAACCTAACCTAACCTAACCTAACCTAACCTAACCTAACCTAACCTAACCTAACCTAACCTAACCTAACCTAACCTAACCTAACCTAACCTAACCTAACCTAACCTAACCTAACCTAACCTAACCTAACCTAACCTAACCTAACCTAACCTAACCTAACCTAACCTAACCTAACCTAACCTAACCTAACCTAACCTAACCTAACCTAACCTAACCTAACCTAACCTAACCTAACCTAACCTAACCTAACCTAACCTAACCTAACCTAACCTAACCTAACCTAACCTAACCTAACCTAACCTAACCTAACCTAACCTAACCTAACCTAACCTAACCTAACCTAACCTAACCTAACCTAACCTAACCTAACCTAACCTAACCTAACCTAACCTAACCTAACCTAACCTAACCTAACCTAACCTAACCTAACCTAACCTAACCTAACCTAACCTAACCTAACCTAACCTAACCTAACCTAACCTAACCTAACCTAACCTAACCTAACCTAACCTAACCTAACCTAACCTAACCTAACCTAACCTAACCTAACCTAACCTAA
The DNA here is from genome assembly GCA_033459515.1 of Theretra japonica. Classification (NCBI taxonomy): domain Eukaryota; kingdom Metazoa; phylum Arthropoda; class Insecta; order Lepidoptera; family Sphingidae; genus Theretra; species Theretra japonica. Next base: position 6,854 of record JAPMUD010000072.1, read on the forward strand.
CCTAACCTAACCTAACCTAACCTAACCTAACCTAACCTAACCTAACCTAACCTAACCTAACCTAACCTAACCTAACCTAACCTAACCTAACCTAACCTAACCTAACCTAACCTAACCTAACCTAACCTAACCTAACCTAACCTAACCTAACCTAACCTAACCTAACCTAACCTAACCTAACCTAACCTAACCTAACCTAACCTAACCTAACCTAACCTAACCTAACCTAACCTAACCTAACCTAACCTAACCTAACCTAACCTAACCTAACCTAACCTAACCTAACCTAACCTAACCTAACCTAACCTAACCTAACCTAACCTAACCTAACCTAACCTAACCTAACCTAACCTAACCTAACCTAACCTAACCTAACCTAACCTAACCTAACCTAACCTAACCTAACCTAACCTAACCTAACCTAACCTAACCTAACCTAACCTAACCTAACCTAACCTAACCTAACCTAACCTAACCTAACCTAACCTAACCTAACCTAACCTAACCTAACCTAACCTAACCTAACCTAACCTAACCTAACCTAACCTAACCTAACCTAACCTAACCTAACCTAACCTAACCTAACCTAACCTAACCTAACCTAACCTAACCTAACCTAACCTAACCTAACCTAACCTAACCTAACCTAACCTAACCTAACCTAACCTAACCTAACCTAACCTAACCTAACCTAACCTAACCTAACCTAACCTAACCTAACCTAACCTAACCTAACCTAACCTAACCTAACCTAACCTAACCTAACCTAACCTAACCTAACCTAACCTAACCTAACCTAACCTAACCTAACCTAACCTAACCTAACCTAACCTAACCTAACCTAACCTAACCTAACCTAACCTAACCTAACCTAACCTAACCTAACCTAACCTAACCTAACCTAACCTAACCTAACCTAACCTAACCTAACCTAACCTAACCTAACCTAACCTAACCTAACCTAACCTAACCTAACCTAACCTAACCTAACCTAACCTAACCTAACCTAACCTAACCTAACCTAACCTAACCTAACCTAACCTAACCTAACCTAACCTAACCTAACCTAACCTAACCTAACCTAACCTAACCTAACCTAACCTAACCTAACCTAACCTAACCTAACCTAACCTAACCTAACCTAACCTAACCTAACCTAACCTAACCTAACCTAACCTAACCTAACCTAACCTAACCTAACCTAACCTAACCTAACCTAACCTAACCTAACCTAACCTAACCTAACCTAACCTAACCTAACCTAACCTAACCTAACCTAACCTAACCTAACCTAACCTAACCTAACCTAACCTAACCTAACCTAACCTAACCTAACCTAACCTAACCTAACCTAACCTAACCTAACCTAACCTAACCTAACCTAACCTAACCTAACCTAACCTAACCTAACCTAACCTAACCTAACCTAACCTAACCTAACCTAACCTAACCTAACCTAACCTAACCTAACCTAACCTAACCTAACCTAACCTAACCTAACCTAACCTAACCTAACCTAACCTAACCTAACCTAACCTAACCTAACCTAACCTAACCTAACCTAACCTAACCTAACCTAACCTAACCTAACCTAACCTAACCTAACCTAACCTAACCTAACCTAACCTAACCTAACCTAACCTAACCTAACCTAACCTAACCTAACCTAACCTAACCTAACCTAACCTAACCTAACCTAACCTAACCTAACCTAACCTAACCTAACCTAACCTAACCTAACCTAACCTAACCTAACCTAACCTAACCTAACCTAACCTAACCTAACCTAACCTAACCTAACCTAACCTAACCTAACCTAACCTAACCTAACCTAACCTAACCTAACCTAACCTAACCTAACCTAACCTAACCTAACCTAACCTAACCTAACCTAACCTAACCTAACCTAACCTAACCTAACCTAACCTAACCTAACCTAACCTAACCTAACCTAACCTAACCTAACCTAACCTAACCTAACCTAACCTAACCTAACCTAACCTAACCTAACCTAACCTAACCTAACCTAACCTAACCTAACCTAACCTAACCTAACCTAACCTAACCTAACCTAACCTAACCTAACCTAACCTAACCTAACCTAACCTAACCTAACCTAACCTAACCTAACCTAACCTAACCTAACCTAACCTAACCTAACCTAACCTAACCTAACCTAACCTAACCTAACCTAACCTAACCTAACCTAACCTAACCTAACCTAACCTAACCTAACCTAACCTAACCTAACCTAACCTAACCTAACCTAACCTAACCTAACCTAACCTAACCTAACCTAACCTAACCTAACCTAACCTAACCTAACCTAACCTAACCTAACCTAACCTAACCTAACCTAACCTAACCTAACCTAACCTAACCTAACCTAACCTAACCTAACCTAACCTAACCTAACCTAACCTAACCTAACCTAACCTAACCTAACCTAACCTAACCTAACCTAACCTAACCTAACCTAACCTAACCTAACCTAACCTAACCTAACCTAACCTAACCTAACCTAACCTAACCTAACCTAACCTAACCTAACCTAACCTAACCTAACCTAACCTAACCTAACCTAACCTAACCTAACCTAACCTAACCTAACCTAACCTAACCTAACCTAACCTAACCTAACCTAACCTAACCTAACCTAACCTAACCTAACCTAACCTAACCTAACCTAACCTAACCTAACCTAACCTAACCTAACCTAACCTAACCTAACCTAACCTAACCTAACCTAACCTAACCTAACCTAACCTAACCTAACCTAACCTAACCTAACCTAACCTAACCTAACCTAACCTAACCTAACCTAACCTAACCTAACCTAACCTAACCTAACCTAACCTAACCTAACCTAACCTAACCTAACCTAACCTAACCTAACCTAACCTAACCTAACCTAACCTAACCTAACCTAACCTAACCTAACCTAACCTAACCTAACCTAACCTAACCTAACCTAACCTAACCTAACCTAACCTAACCTAACCTAACCTAACCTAACCTAACCTAACCTAACCTAACCTAACCTAACCTAACCTAACCTAACCTAACCTAACCTAACCTAACCTAACCTAACCTAACCTAACCTAACCTAACCTAACCTAACCTAACCTAACCTAACCTAACCTAACCTAACCTAACCTAACCTAACCTAACCTAACCTAACCTAACCTAACCTAACCTAACCTAACCTAACCTAACCTAACCTAACCTAACCTAACCTAACCTAACCTAACCTAACCTAACCTAACCTAACCTAACCTAACCTAACCTAACCTAACCTAACCTAACCTAACCTAACCTAACCTAACCTAACCTAACCTAACCTAACCTAACCTAACCTAACCTAACCTAACCTAACCTAACCTAACCTAACCTAACCTAACCTAACCTAACCTAACCTAACCTAACCTAACCTAACCTAACCTAACCTAACCTAACCTAACCTAACCTAACCTAACCTAACCTAACCTAACCTAACCTAACCTAACCTAACCTAACCTAACCTAACCTAACCTAACCTAACCTAACCTAACCTAACCTAACCTAACCTAACCTAACCTAACCTAACCTAACCTAACCTAACCTAACCTAACCTAACCTAACCTAACCTAACCTAACCTAACCTAACCTAACCTAACCTAACCTAACCTAACCTAACCTAACCTAACCTAACCTAACCTAACCTAACCTAACCTAACCTAACCTAACCTAACCTAACCTAACCTAACCTAACCTAACCTAACCTAACCTAACCTAACCTAACCTAACCTAACCTAACCTAACCTAACCTAACCTAACCTAACCTAACCTAACCTAACCTAACCTAACCTAACCTAACCTAACCTAACCTAACCTAACCTAACCTAACCTAACCTAACCTAACCTAACCTAACCTAACCTAACCTAACCTAACCTAACCTAACCTAACCTAACCTAACCTAACCTAACCTAACCTAACCTAACCTAACCTAACCTAACCTAACCTAACCTAACCTAACCTAACCTAACCTAACCTAACCTAACCTAACCTAACCTAACCTAACCTAACCTAACCTAACCTAACCTAACCTAACCTAACCTAACCTAACCTAACCTAACCTAACCTAACCTAACCTAACCTAACCTAACCTAACCTAACCTAACCTAACCTAACCTAACCTAACCTAACCTAACCTAACCTAACCTAACCTAACCTAACCTAACCTAACCTAACCTAACCTAACCTAACCTAACCTAACCTAACCTAACCTAACCTAACCTAACCTAACCTAACCTAACCTAACCTAACCTAACCTAACCTAACCTAACCTAACCTAACCTAACCTAACCTAACCTAACCTAACCTAACCTAACCTAACCTAACCTAACCTAACCTAACCTAACCTAACCTAACCTAACCTAACCTAACCTAACCTAACCTAACCTAACCTAACCTAACCTAACCTAACCTAACCTAACCTAACCTAACCTAACCTAACCTAACCTAACCTAACCTAACCTAACCTAACCTAACCTAACCTAACCTAACCTAACCTAACCTAACCTAACCTAACCTAACCTAACCTAACCTAACCTAACCTAACCTAACCTAACCTAACCTAACCTAACCTAACCTAACCTAACCTAACCTAACCTAACCTAACCTAACCTAACCTAACCTAACCTAACCTAACCTAACCTAACCTAACCTAACCTAACCTAACCTAACCTAACCTAACCTAACCTAACCTAACCTAACCTAACCTAACCTAACCTAACCTAACCTAACCTAACCTAACCTAACCTAACCTAACCTAACCTAACCTAACCTAACCTAACCTAACCTAACCTAACCTAACCTAACCTAACCTAACCTAACCTAACCTAACCTAACCTAACCTAACCTAACCTAACCTAACCTAACCTAACCTAACCTAACCTAACCTAACCTAACCTAACCTAACCTAACCTAACCTAACCTAACCTAACCTAACCTAACCTAACCTAACCTAACCTAACCTAACCTAACCTAACCTAACCTAACCTAACCTAACCTAACCTAACCTAACCTAACCTAACCTAACCTAACCTAACCTAACCTAACCTAACCTAACCTAACCTAACCTAACCTAACCTAACCTAACCTAACCTAACCTAACCTAACCTAACCTAACCTAACCTAACCTAACCTAACCTAACCTAACCTAACCTAACCTAACCTAACCTAACCTAACCTAACCTAACCTAACCTAACCTAACCTAACCTAACCTAACCTAACCTAACCTAACCTAACCTAACCTAACCTAACCTAACCTAACCTAACCTAACCTAACCTAACCTAACCTAACCTAACCTAACCTAACCTAACCTAACCTAACCTAACCTAACCTAACCTAACCTAACCTAACCTAACCTAACCTAACCTAACCTAACCTAACCTAACCTAACCTAACCTAACCTAACCTAACCTAACCTAACCTAACCTAACCTAACCTAACCTAACCTAACCTAACCTAACCTAACCTAACCTAACCTAACCTAACCTAACCTAACCTAACCTAACCTAACCTAACCTAACCTAACCTAACCTAACCTAACCTAACCTAACCTAACCTAACCTAACCTAACCTAACCTAACCTAACCTAACCTAACCTAACCTAACCTAACCTAACCTAACCTAACCTAACCTAACCTAACCTAACCTAACCTAACCTAACCTAACCTAACCTAACCTAACCTAACCTAACCTAACCTAACCTAACCTAACCTAACCTAACCTAACCTAACCTAACCTAACCTAACCTAACCTAACCTAACCTAACCTAACCTAACCTAACCTAACCTAACCTAACCTAACCTAACCTAACCTAACCTAACCTAACCTAACCTAACCTAACCTAACCTAACCTAACCTAACCTAACCTAACCTAACCTAACCTAACCTAACCTAACCTAACCTAACCTAACCTAACCTAACCTAACCTAACCTAACCTAACCTAACCTAACCTAACCTAACCTAACCTAACCTAACCTAACCTAACCTAACCTAACCTAACCTAACCTAACCTAACCTAACCTAACCTAACCTAACCTAACCTAACCTAACCTAACCTAACCTAACCTAACCTAACCTAACCTAACCTAACCTAACCTAACCTAACCTAACCTAACCTAACCTAACCTAACCTAACCTAACCTAACCTAACCTAACCTAACCTAACCTAACCTAACCTAACCTAACCTAACCTAACCTAACCTAACCTAACCTAACCTAACCTAACCTAACCTAACCTAACCTAACCTAACCTAACCTAACCTAACCTAACCTAACCTAACCTAACCTAACCTAACCTAACCTAACCTAACCTAACCTAACCTAACCTAACCTAACCTAACCTAACCTAACCTAACCTAACCTAACCTAACCTAACCTAACCTAACCTAACCTAACCTAACCTAACCTAACCTAACCTAACCTAACCTAACCTAACCTAACCTAACCTAACCTAACCTAACCTAACCTAACCTAACCTAACCTAACCTAACCTAACCTAACCTAACCTAACCTAACCTAACCTAACCTAACCTAACCTAACCTAACCTAACCTAACCTAACCTAACCTAACCTAACCTAACCTAACCTAACCTAACCTAACCTAACCTAACCTAACCTAACCTAACCTAACCTAACCTAACCTAACCTAACCTAACCTAACCTAACCTAACCTAACCTAACCTAACCTAACCTAACCTAACCTAACCTAACCTAACCTAACCTAACCTAACCTAACCTAACCTAACCTAACCTAACCTAACCTAACCTAACCTAACCTAACCTAACCTAACCTAACCTAACCTAACCTAACCTAACCTAACCTAACCTAACCTAACCTAACCTAACCTAACCTAACCTAACCTAACCTAACCTAACCTAACCTAACCTAACCTAACCTAACCTAACCTAACCTAACCTAACCTAACCTAACCTAACCTAACCTAACCTAACCTAACCTAACCTAACCTAACCTAACCTAACCTAACCTAACCTAACCTAACCTAACCTAACCTAACCTAACCTAACCTAACCTAACCTAACCTAACCTAACCTAACCTAACCTAACCTAACCTAACCTAACCTAACCTAACCTAACCTAACCTAACCTAACCTAACCTAACCTAACCTAACCTAACCTAACCTAACCTAACCTAACCTAACCTAACCTAACCTAACCTAACCTAACCTAACCTAACCTAACCTAACCTAACCTAACCTAACCTAACCTAACCTAACCTAACCTAACCTAACCTAACCTAACCTAACCTAACCTAACCTAACCTAACCTAACCTAACCTAACCTAACCTAACCTAACCTAACCTAACCTAACCTAACCTAACCTAACCTAACCTAACCTAACCTAACCTAACCTAACCTAACCTAACCTAACCTAACCTAACCTAACCTAACCTAACCTAACCTAACCTAACCTAACCTAACCTAACCTAACCTAACCTAACCTAACCTAACCTAACCTAACCTAACCTAACCTAACCTAACCTAACCTAACCTAACCTAACCTAACCTAACCTAACCTAACCTAACCTAACCTAACCTAACCTAACCTAACCTAACCTAACCTAACCTAACCTAACCTAACCTAACCTAACCTAACCTAACCTAACCTAACCTAACCTAACCTAACCTAACCTAACCTAACCTAACCTAACCTAACCTAACCTAACCTAACCTAACCTAACCTAACCTAACCTAACCTAACCTAACCTAACCTAACCTAACCTAACCTAACCTAACCTAACCTAACCTAACCTAACCTAACCGGGTGATAGACAGCTACCTCGAGAGCAGAAAAGTCAAAGTCCGCTATGCGGGCGAGGAGTACGAAAGATGGACCTCCAAGGGATGCGTTCAGGGCTCCATTGGAGGTCCAACCTTTTGGAACCTGCTCCTCGACCCACTACTGTCAGAGCTCGATAGAAGGGGCAGTTACTGCCAGGCGTTCGCAGACGATGTAGTGCTCGCATTCGAGGGAGAGGAGATGGCCAAGATACAGCGCCAGGCCAACGAAACTCTCGCCTATGTGAGGGATTGGGGAATAAGAAATAAGCTGAAATTCGCTCCCAACAAAACCAAAGCAATGGTGCTGACGCGAAAGCTGAAGTACGATTCCCCAATCCTTCACATGGGCGGAGTTGACATTGGCCTGGAAAAACAAATCAAAATCCTGGGGGTTACAATCGATAGCGGGCTTACCTTCAAAGCACACGTGACCGAAGTCTGTAGAAAGGCACTGGCCTTCTACAATAAACTGTCTCGGGCGGCAAAAGTTCAATGGGGCGTGGGGCCAGAAGTTATAAAATTATTATATGCGGCAGTAGTCGAGCCGATAATTTTATATGCGGCAAGCGTGTGGGCTCCAGCCGCACAGAAGCTCGGTGTGCGGAAGCAGCTCGCTGTAGTACAACGGGGATTCGCACAAAAGCTCACGAAGGCCTACAGGACGGTTTCATTAAACTCGGCCCTACTGCTTTCCGGGATGCTTCCTCTTGACATTCGGGCCAGGGAAAATGCTTCCCTGTACGAAGTCAAGAGGGGATATTCCCGGCGAGTAGTGGGTGACCGGGAGATGGAGCGTCCTGTGGCCTTCGCGAAGCTTAAACACCCAGCAAACAGGGGTGCAGTACACTACCGATGCCTGGTGGACGGTGCAGAGGTCGCCAGGATAGCAAATACCAGTCTTAGCATGTTCACAGATGGGAGTAAGATTGAGGGCAAGGTTGGAGCAGCGGTCTCCATATGGGAGAGCTCCGTGGAGAAAAAGAGCATCAAGCTAAAACTGGAAACCTACTGCACCGTCTACCAGGCAGAACTGTTGGCCCTTCACAGGGCCGTGGAGGAAGCGGTGAAAAGTGGTAAGCCACAGTGCAGCATCCTGAGCGACTCACGGGCAGCGCTGGAAACTGTCGCCAATGGCGGTTCCCTGCATCCCCTAGCGTTCGAGATTAATCATAATCTGAGCACAGCGAACGAACGCGGTAAAATAATTGAATTATTTTGGCTTAAAGCTCACGCAGGGTTGCAGGGGAACGAGCGAGCAGACGAGCTCGCGAAGGATGCTGCACTGAGGCTGAAGACGCGACCCCATTATGATAGGTGTCCCGTCTCATTCGTCAAAAGACAAATCCGGAAGGAGTCTGTTGACGAGTGGAACGGGCGCTACGTGATGGGGGAAACCGCGTCTACCACAAAACTCTTCTTCCCCGACGCTGTGAAGGCCCACAAATTGGTGCACAAAATTGTAATCGACCCGATCACAACGCAGGTATTCACGGGGCATGGCGGGTTCTCCGAGTACTTGAATCGATTCAAGTGCAAGGAGAGCCCGGCATGCATCTGTGAGCCTGGGGTGAGCGAGTCGATAGTGCACGCACTAGTCGAGTGCCCCGTATACCTCCGGGATAGATACAACTTAGAAATGGAAGTAGACATAGAATTAAATATAAATAATTTAAGCATATTCATAAGCGATAAAAATATAAGACCTAAATTTATAAATTACTGTAGAAAAATAGCATTAAGTATTATAAGTAGAAATAAGTAGTAATAAGTTTGACTAAAATGTATAATTTAAGATTATATACTTTAGAAACAACAGGATAAAATAAGAGTAATAATATAAATTTAGGAATAAGATAGAAATAAGTTAAATTAAGAAATGTAAAAAAAAAAAAAAAAAAAAAAAAAAAAAAGAAATAAAATCAAATAAAAATACCCTTAGATAAGAAATAAGATAGGCCATAAGCAGGAACTCCCAAAGAAGGAGATAGGCAATAAGTAGGATCTCCCAAAGAAGGAGACAGGACTAGATAGGAGTAAGTATAACACAACATAGAAGTACGAAAAGACTCTGACTTTAGTTAGGGGAAGCAGCAGAAAAAAAACTAAAAAAAAAAAAAAAAAACCTAACCTAACCTAACCTAACCTAACCTAACCTAACCTAACCTAACCTAACCTAACCTAACCTAACCTAACCTAACCTAACCTAACCTAACCTAACCCAAAGTTAACTTTTAGTTATTAATTTACATTTCTTTCTATTTGTGGTTTGTCTTTGAGTGAAAGCGCATAGAGGGCGCCGCGTTTGATAGTTTTAGTGTACATTTGAGTTGTTATTTGTAATTAATAACAGTAATTTTCAATTTTTTGGCCCCCCTCGAAATTTTTTGCTCCCGGCTGTTTCCGATTGTTGCACCATTACACGCGTCACATCGAGCCCGACACGTGGATACCACGCACGTGGGGTCTGGACGCACGAAAACTGTTAAATTTGCCCCGCCCGCCCACCTAGTGGTGTCATTAGGTATATCGACTCGGAATAACTTTGAAATAGGAAAATTTCGAAAAATTTAATTTTGCATTTAAAATTTTCTTCACTTATTGTATCATTACTTAGACCACTGAAATTAATAGACCATCAAAAATTTACCCTATTTTCCAATATATTAGTATATTTAAAAACATTTTCACATAAAATTGTTGTTCTACTTACCTGACTGTGTAGCGGCTGCGCTGCTCTCATACCATCTGAAATAAGAAAATATTTCCTTTTAAATATACATACACATATTGACTTTTACAGGCCTTTTACACCTGTAAAGAATTCACCTTCGACTATATTGACGCATCCCCTTGACAATAAACTACTCTCACTATAGAAAAATGTTCGGCTGCGGATATAGAACTCCCGCAAAGGACGTTGGCAGTAAGCCGACAAAAACAATTAAAACTCCCGATAACAATAGCCCGAAAGGGGCTACCGGTACCTCTGTCGCGCAGGCGCGGCGCTGCATAGAATCCCAACTCGAACGAGTTGAAGAAACTGGCGGCGCCGGGTCTGCGAGGCAGAGGCCCCATTTGAACCCAACGGAAAATAAAGCTATAGCCAAGAAAACGACAACAACTGCAAGCTCGTTAGACAAGTCCCCCAAAAGGGACTCGGAATACTTAAATAGAACATCCGAAGCAAAAGCCTGTCTCATCAAACTTAGACTTCAGATAAATAACAGTCGAAATCTCAAGACAGAGATTAAAAATGAAGTTATAGAGGCCGCGGATAGATTATACAAACTGGTTAGAGATGCGGAAGAAGACAGAGCTTACAGAGAAGGAATCGGAAAGGACATGCACTGTGAGAAACAAGGGAGAGTAAAATCTGCAAACGAACAAAGGGAAACAGGGACGAATTCGACAGGGCAAAATGATATTGTTAAGAAACTTGAAGAGCATGCTAAACTACTAAATGAAAACAAAGAAGAAATGATGAAATTAAATGAAGAAATGAAAAAGCATAGGGAAGAGTGGTTAAATAAAGGAAGTTATGCAAATGTGCTGGCTGCACCACCGAAAATTAAACTTAGAGAGCCCACAACAACAATGCACTCAATCGTAGTGACTTCGGTGGATCAGACAGACTCAGGTGAAGAGGTATTTGAAAAAATAAGAAAAAGAATTAATGCAAAAGAGGAAGGCCTAAAAGTAGACAGTATACGGAAGGCAAAGGATAGAAAAGTAATAATCGGATGTAGGACGAAGGAAGAATTAGGAAAGATAAAGGAAAAGATAAGGAAAGCGGAAGGAGAACTGAATATGGAAGACGTAAGAAACAAACAGCCGTTGATCATACTAAAATATGTTCTCAGCATCAACTCTGACGAAGACATTATTAAAGCCCTCAAATCCCAAAATGAACACCTGCTTGGAAACTTGAGTGATTGTGAGACCGAGATAACTGTCAAATACCGCAGGAGGACTAGGAATCCACATGTCTGTCATGTGGTCCTGCAGGTGCCAACGACAGTGTGGAGGACATTGATAGAGGCAGCGTCTGTACATATAGATATACAACGGGTCCGAGTAGAGGACCAATCTCCCCTGGTGCAGTGCTCGCGCTGCCTTGGCTTTGGACATGGGAAAAGGTTCTGCCAGGATCAAACGGATGCATGTAGTCACTGCGGCGGGCCTCACCACAGGTCAGATTGCCCTGACTGGGTGGCGCAAGTACCGCCAACGTGCTGCAATTGCATCCGGGCGAAACTAAGCGGAACCGACCATAACGCATTCAGCGTGGAGTGCCCCGTGAGGAAGAAGTGGGAAACTCTGGCGAGATCAACAGTCGCGTACTGCTAAAGTCGATCCCAGAGTCCCAGATCAGACCCAGATGGTTGGAAAACTGGGATCCCACGAATTCCAAACGGGGACCGTATGCGTTGAGACTAAGAGGCAAGGCAGCGCGGGGATTGACGAGATGAGAGAAGTCCTCACTAGGTGTATAGAGCAATGCCTGCGGGCACTCATCGACGGAACAGTCCCAAACATAAACACCAATGGGAAACTATATAGTGAATATATAGATAACAACGCCTGCGCTGAGGGTACTCCCGATCTGCTGGACGAGTCGAAGGTCAAAAAAGCATGAAAACAAAAAGTACAACAAAAAATTAAATAGGGAAATTGTTTTTTACGTAAAAATAAATAAATAAATAAACATAATAAATAAATAAAAATTTAAAAAAATAAATAAATTAATAAATTAAAAAAAAAAAAAAAAAAAAAAAAAAAAAAAGAATGAATAAATAAATAAAAATAAATAAATAAAAAATTGTATAAATAAAATTGACTTACCTATGTAGACCGAAGAAGTCTGATGAATGCAGAGACCGCCAATGGCGAAGGAGGAACCCGATGCGCAGCGCGAGTCCAGAGCACAGTAGCCGTCGATCAATGCCCGCAAGCGAACAAAAAGGATATTCAGACATAGTAAAAGACAATACTTTATATACACACAAATACACCATTTTTAACAAAAATATAGACCACCTAACCTATCCGTAGAAATAATAGAGTAGAGGCAAAACAGAAATAATTGTCAAATCAATTCATCAAAATAAAAAAAAGCATAAGCATAAAATATCTGATACGAACGAATAAATTGTTATTAAGTGTAAAAGATAGAAATAGTTTACTTAAATACATAATATAAGATTATGTACGAATAGTAAATATGACAACGAGGATATAAGCAACTAGAATTAGAAATGATATTATGATATAAGAAATAGATAAGAAATTTAAGCTATGTAAAAGAGCAATTAAGGCCCAAATAAAAATAAAATGCGAACAAACATAAAGAAATAGAATACATAAGAAAAGAATATAAGAAATATAAACCCTAAGCACAGATATATAGACTAAGATAAAGGAAAACAAATTCACTTCAAATTAAAAGTGAAAAACAATCTTCAGCACTATATTGTGAACCCAAGAACTATATAAAGGCCCTGATTATGTCAGGGGAGCAGAGTGGGCCTAGAGCCCATATAAAAAAAAAAAAAAAAAAAAAAAACCTAACCTAACCTAACCTAACCTAACCTAACCTAACCTAACCTAACCTAACCTAACCTAACCTAACCTAACCTAACCTAACCTAACCTAACCTAACCTAACCTAACCTAACCTAACCTAACCTAACCTAACCTAACCTAACCTAACCTAACCTAACCTAACCTAACCTAACCTAACCTAACCTAACCTAACCTAACCTAACCTAACCTAACCTAACCTAACCTAACCTAACCTAACCTAACCTAACCTAACCTAACCTAACCTAACCTAACCTAACCTAACCTAACCTAACCTAACCTAACCTAACCTAACCTAACCTAACCTAACCTAACCTAACCTAACCTAACCTAACCTAACCTAACCTAACCTAACCTAACCTAACCTAACCTAACCTAACCTAACCTAACCTAACCTAACCTAACCTAACCTAACCTAACCTAACCTAACCTAACCTAACCTAACCTAACCTAACCTAACCTAACCTAACCTAACCTAACCTAACCTAACCTAACCTAACCTAACCTAACCTAACCTAACCTAACCTAACCTAACCTAACCTAACCTAACCTAACCTAACCTAACCTAACCTAACCTAACCTAACCTAACCTAACCTAACCTAACCTAACCTAACCTAACCTAACCTAACCTAACCTAACCTAACCTAACCTAACCTAACCTAACCTAACCTAACCTAACCTAACCTAACCTAACCTAACCTAACCTAACCTAACCTAACCTAACCTAACCTAACCTAACCTAACCTAACCTAACCTAACCTAACCTAACCTAACCTAACCTAACCTAACCTAACCTAACCTAACCTAACCTAACCTAACCTAACCTAACCTAACCTAACCTAACCTAACCTAACCTAACCTAACCTAACCTAACCTAACCTAACCTAACCTAACCTAACCTAACCTAACCTAACCTAACCTAACCTAACCTAACCTAACCTAACCTAACCTAACCTAACCTAACCTAACCTAACCTAACCTAACCTAACCTAACCTAACCTTAACCTAACCTTAACCTAACCACCGCTGTCAACAGGAAGCGCGCAGTTAATGCAACTTCGGAGATTCGCAAGATGTCTGAGTGTCTCAGAAAACTTAAAGAGACGCAAATCAGTGACCAGCCCCCCGTTGAATCACCATCATCTCTCAAACAGGATATTGTGACCTGCGTTCGCGAAGAAATATCCAAACAGCTCAACGCTTTCACCGCGCGTCAGGCGAAAACGTCTTACGCCAACGTTGCCTCCACCGCGCGCTTTCGAGACAACACCGCCAAACCGTCTAGCTCGGTGCCGGCGGCGCCCCGTGCACCACCCAAGTCACGACCTGCGCTTATCATCACTCCCACTGTTACAGTGAAAACCAAGCAGGACGCCATAAAGGCACTAAAAAACTCCATATCTTTCCGCGAATGCCACTACGCTCCGGCCAACGTGCAAGCGGTGTCACACAACAAGTTGCGGGTGGAGTTTGACACCACGGACCAGCGGGATGACGCACTGAAGTGACTGCAGACCGCTAAAACACCCCAGGTAAGCGCTGAACCTGCTCGAAAGCTAAGGCCCATGTTTATCTTGAAAGGTATATCTAGTGAGGTCCCGGCGGAGGATCTCGTGGATATCATTAAGTATCAAAACACTGAGATAGGCCCTATGGTCGCCGACCCGGACGATCTTAAATTCCGGTTTAAGCGATCAAATCGCAACCCCAATCTCTATAATGCCGTGTTTATAGCAAGTCCCCATATATGGCGCAAGATCACCGAGGCGGGGAGAGTCTCAATAGAGTACCAAAAGGTGCACGCGGAGGACTTCTCGCCATTTCTACAGTGCTTCAAGTGCCTACAATTCGGGCACACAAAAGGTAAGTGTTCAGCTACCAACACACCCTGCGCACACTGCGCGGAAGCGGGTCACAGCATTGACAGCTGCCCACACAAGGCGAAACAGTCGACACCCAAGTGTGTCAATTGCGTCGCCCACAATACGAAATTCAACTCCAAGATTGACCCAGCGCATAAGGCCACTTCACACACCTGCCCACGCCTGCGAGCCATGAGGGAGCGGATAAGCAATAGAGTCGATTATGGGTATTAACACCTTGCCCTTTGTGCAGTGCAACATAGATCGCTCTAAGAGTTGTCTTCAAGAGTTTGTCTCCTCCTTCATGGCTAGCCGAAACAAAGTCGCACTTATCTCGGAACCATACGTGGGATCCGGGAAGGAGCTGAGAGCGCAACCCGGTATCAATATCTTTCAGTTTTGTACCGGGGAGCGTGTCAAGGCTTGCGTTTTTGTAAAAGCTGAGTTCGGCGCAGCGCTGGGCATGACACAATACTCCACATCGAACCTGAGCGTTGTTCGGCTTGACCTGGGCCACCGCCGCATTTATGTGGCGTCGGCCTACGTTGAGCCGGACCGCGACACACACGACACTCTACAACACATAGACACATTTCTCAAGTCGGCTCGGGGCGGCTCCATTATACTCGGCGGGGATTTTAACGGGTGGCACCCCTTGTGGGGCGGCCCCGTCGCTAATCCCCGCGGTAACAGTGTAGTGGAGTTGGCCTGTGCCAACGACTTACACATATGTAACACGGGTACAACCCCCACTTTTGAGACCGTCACTCATGGACGAGTACGCTCGTCCATAATTGATATAACTCTGGCGTCATATGACATCTTCGACGCCGTCCGAGAGTGGCGGGTTGACCTAACACTATGCACACACTCACAACACAACGCCATTGCGTTTCGGGTCAATATTGGAGTAAACACACTAACACCCACACCAAACACATCGTCCACCTTTCGCTATAAAAGCGACAAGGCTAACTGGGCACAATTCCAGGACTCCCTACACACTCAGTTTGCTGAGTCGGAGGTGCTGGAATTGGACATACATACACTTAACACACAACAACTCGAACACACCATCGACACGATTACACACATATTACACACAGCCTGCAGCGAGTCTATGCCGACTAAAAAGGGTGGCGCGAAATTCAGACCTCCGTGGTGGTCGGAGGCCCTTGAGTCTCGCAAACGTCAGGTCATTGACCTACACCGTCGCTTACACACCGCTGTTAGGCGTGGGCGGCCGCCGGGTTCCCTGGTCGACGAGTTACGCAACACTAAAACTATTTACGCCCAAGAACTAAGAGCCGCGTCAACGCAAAACTTTCGCGCGTTTTGCGAACTACAGACCAGGGAAAACGTGTGGTCGCTCACCAACCGACTGCTTAAAGAGGCCGCACCTCGCAGGCCGCCGGCGACGCTTAAAATCGGCGACCGGTTCACCGTCGAAGGGGAAGAAACGGCTGCGGCTTTGCTGCGACATTTCTACCCCGACGACGGCCCGGACACTGAACAAAGCCACCGGCGGTTGCGGGCGCAGTGCGAACTCACGCCAAACACGCCGGACGACCCTCCTTTCTCTGTTGGGGAGGTGTTGGAGCACATAAGCTCTATGAACCCAAAGAAGGCACCTGGACTAGACGGACTCACTTCAGACATATGCACTAATTTTATTAAATCATATCCCTATTTAATGACCGATATTTTTAACCGATGCCTAGCGCTTCAACACTTTCCTCGACAGTGGAAGGAGGCCTACGTCCGCATTATACCTAAACCCGGTAAAACGGATTATAACTCAATCGGTGCGTTCCGGCCAATCGGACTATTGCCAGTTTTTGGTAAGCTTCTCGAAAAACTATTCATAAAAAGGGTGACATACAAGGCGGCAAAACATGGCAAGGCGAATGTATATCAGTTTGGCTTTCGCGAGCAAACTAATACCACCGCCGCCATCAACACTGCCCTGAGGTTCGTCGAGGGTGCCAAAGCACAAAAACACCTGGTCGCCGCGGTGTCGTTAGACATCAAGGCGGCCTTTGACAACGCTTGGTGGCCCGCGCTCTTGCATAGGCTCAGAGTAATAGAATGCCCGACTAACATCTTCGGGCTTATTCGCAGTTATATTGCGGATCGCAGCGTAACTCTGGACTATGCGGGGTCGCGGGTAGCCAAGAGTATGTCCAAAGGGTGCATACAAGGGTCCACTTGTGGGCCCGTGCTTTGGAACATTATCCTCGACGAACTTCTTGACAGACCTTTGCCGCCGGGTTGTCACCTACAAGCGTATGCGGACGATGTGTTTCTTATTGCATCCGCCCTAGAAGTTAGTGTTTTAGAACGCACAATAAACAGCGCGCTCACCGACATCGCGGCATGGGGAAGAAGTGTGAAGCTTGTGTTCGGGGCCGGGAAGACACAGGCAATAGCGTTCACACCGAAGGCAAAGTCCGCTCGGCTCAGCATGGACGGACATCGTGTCGGCTTCTCGCCGAGCATTAAGCTCCTCGGAGTTGTGCTCGACGAGAGGTTGACGTTTCGCGGTCACGTGCGCCACGCCATCGATAAAGCAACACGTATATTTAACAAACTGTGTCTGTACGCTAAACCCCTTTGGGGTATGCATACAGACAACATACAAACTATACACGACCACGTTATTGTGCCAATAATCACCTATGCGGCTGGCGTATGGGGGCACGTGGCAGCGAAAAAGTATGTCCGCCGCATGCTGTTGAGCATGCAGCGCGGCTTTGCTATCAAGGCCATACGCGCGTATTGCACCGTTTCGACCTCCGCCGCCCTGGCACTGGCGCAATTTATCCCTATGGACCTACGTGTCCTAGAGATTCACAAAGTCGAGGTCGCCCGATTGACCGGAACCACCGATTTTCTCCCTGGTGACATACCCCTCGAACGCCCCACTCCCGTGCACCTTTTGCTACACCCCGCTGACAGAATCACCACCCCACTGATAGCCTCATCCAACAAGGACGATGTAAGTAAAGTGTTACGCCGCACTGCAGCACACATTTATACCGACGGCAGCAAACAGGACGATGGAAAGGTGGGGGCCGCTTTCGTGTGCTTTGACCCCGGTGGGGAAAAAGCCACGATCACCACGCGTAAACTTAAGTTGCACGATTGTTGTACGGTCTTTCAGGCGGAACTGCTTGCGATCCTACACGCAACCCTGTGGGCTTCTGATCGGAGATATCTCGATGTACAGATTTTAACCGACTCCCTTTCCTCTATAGCCGCAATCCAAAACAGAAGTAATACGAACCCTCTTGTATCCCACATCCACAAAACCCTCTTCCATTACAAAACAATAGGCAACATCGAGATATCTTGGGTCAGGGGCCACGCGGGAATACAGGGAAATGAGTTGGCCGATCAGGCGGCGAACTCCGCCACAACATTGCACCGCTCGCCGGACTATTTCTGTATTCCGGCATCATATGTAAAAAAGTGCGTACGCAGATCCAGCCTGAATACCTGGCAGTCGCGCTACGAAAGCGCTCAACAGGGCCAACGTACTAGGACATTCTTCCCAAACCTCGGGGATATCCGGGGCTTGTGGAAGAAAACAACACCAAACTTTTATCTTACACAGTATCTTACCGGGCACGGTGCTCATAGGGCCTATCTCCACCGTTTCAATCTTTCGCCTATTAACACGTGTCCTTGCGATGATACCACTATCCAAACCCCGGACCATCTACTGGAGAAATGCCCACGCTATGGAGCGTTGCGCCTTAGACATGAAATGGTCTGCAGTCGATTCAATGTATCACCGTATAAACTTACTGAACTCGCCCGAAGGGAGAAGGCCCTTAGTTCCTTTATAGAACTTGTTACATACATTTATAGTAAACTAAAGGACTTCAATAATAGTACATGAAAACTAAACTGTAACACTTAGGTCTTTATCATTCAATGAATGTGTAATCTAATTAATATAATTACCTAATTAATAATATTTGTAAGTCTGTATTGTATTTTCTTTAAATTATTTGTATATTAAATCAAACACGACTGTGTTACTTTATTTCTAGACATGTAGTTTTATATAATCTGTTTTCAATATTTACTTTAGTGTTAATAGCTATAAGGGTCTTATACCGATAAACCTCACGAGTAGTTTAAGATCGCATAATTGAGTGACATAAGGTAACCTATCCTTATCACATTACATTGTTTTTCTTATTTATAATTCTCTGCTCATGTAAACTGCAGTTGCGAGCACCTTGCACATAGTGCCCCCAACCATAATTAGTATTTTCTTTAAATTATCTGTATATTAAATCAAACACGACTGTGTTACTTTATTTCTAGACATGTAGTTTTATATAATCTGTTTTCAATATTTACTTTAGTGTTAATAGCTATAAGGGTCTTATACCGATAAACCTCACGAGTAGTTTAAGATCGCATAATTGAGTGACATAAGGTAACCTATCCTTATCACATTACATTGTTTTTCTTATTTATAATTCTCTGCTCATGTAAACTGCAGTTGCGAGCACCTTGCACATAGTGCCCCCAACCATAATTAGTATTTTCTTTAAATTATCTGTATATTAAATCAAACACGACTGTGTTACTTTATTTCTAGACATGTAGTTTTATATAATCTGTTTTCGATATCTACTTTAGTGTTAATAGCTATAAGGGTCTTATACCGATAAATCTCACGAGTAGTTTAAGATCGCATAATTAAGTGACATAAGGTAACCTAACCTTATCACATTACATTGTTTTTCTTATTTATAATTCTCTGCTCATGTAAACTGCAGTTGCGGGCACCTTGCGCATAGTGCCCCCAACCATACTTGTAATATGACATATTTGTAAATTTTTATAACAAAGATATTGTATAATTGTGAGCAGGTGACTTGGTAGCGCAGCCACTCCCACTTCCTCCAAACTTGTCCCCCCTCCCCAACCCCCCCCTCCCCCACCCGCTCCCAAACATCCTCCTCCCCCTCCCCCTTCCCCCCTCCCCCTCCCCCTCCCCCTCCCCATCCCCCTCCCCTCCCCCTCCCCCTCCCCCTATTACGGACCATCCCACCCCCGGAGGGGCGGGGGTGTGTCGGACTCACCGGCGCCTTCCGACCCAGCGAGATTGCAGAGCGACCGCTGGGTCGGGTCCCTACCGTAGATCATGCGCCGGAATACCGACTAAAAACCCCGCGTTGGCCACCATCGGTGCACCCTCAGAGACGGCCCCGGGATACCGTGTGTGGATTGCGCCGGGACCGCCTCCATGTGCACTGCCGCATTGCGACGCGGCATGGGACGCATGTTGCGTCACGTCTCGGGGGCCGCCAGGATAGGGACGGCGACCCCATGTGGCCTCTCCGGCGCCGGGTTAGGTGACATCCCGGCGCCTCCTTCGTCTCCTTTGGAGACGAGCGGGATCGGTCTGCTCCCGATCCCGCTCGGCGCTCTCCTTCTGCGAAATGACGCATTCGCAGAAGGAGAGCATGGCTCGCCATGACCTCCGACTGCCGACCATGCTGGCGACCACGGCCGGCAGCGAGAGGTCCCTTCCTACGACCGATTCGAGAGCGCTGCGCTCATCGTCCCAGGCTGGGCACTCCTCCAGCGTGTGCTGGGCCGTGTCCTCACGGCAGTTGCCACAGTGGTGGCACACGGCGGACTCCTCCGCTCCGGCTACGCGCCACAGGTACTCACCGAAGCAACCATGCCCGGTGAGCACCTGCGTCAGCCGGTATGTCGGCGCACCGTGGCGCCTGTCCATCCACTGTTCGAGGACAGGTCGCACTGCCGCGACGGTCCTCACGCCCGCACTCGGGTTCTCCAGCCTGGAACGCCACTCCTCCACGGCGGCCCTGCGGAGGGAGGCCTTCATGGCCTCGACCTCTCGGAGGGCCGGCCTCTGCCCGAGTCTGAACGCCTCCTCCCGCCAGAAAAATACTGACGAGAGGGCCTGTGCGTCCAGCTCCCAAGGCAGAGTACCCGCCAACACGCAGGCCGCCTCATGCGAGACCGTGCGGTAGCCCCTGACGATGCGCTGCGCCACCATGCGCTGCGGACGATGCAGCAAGCGGACGCAGCGACCGCCAAGGGAATTGGCCCAAACGGGGCAACCGTAAAGGGCCATAGACCGCACGACTCCAGCATATAAGTTTCGGCAAGGAATGCCAGGACCATCGGTGTTGGGCAGCAGGCGCCCAAGTGCGCCCGCCGCCTTCACCAGCTTCGGCGACAACGTCTCAAAATGCGTGCGGAAATCCCATCGGCTGTCGAGAAAGAGCCCGAGGTATTTCATGCTCGAGCCGACAGGAATCCGCACGCCGTCCACCGTGAGGTGAGCCTCTGGCGGTGGCCCACACCGAGGTCCGTGGAAACACACGGCCTCGGTCTTGTTGAGGGCCACCGTGAGGCCTAGTCGCCGAATCCTGCCCACCACCAGTCCGGTGCCGAACGAGGCGAGCAGGGCTGACCTCCTAAAGGTCCTGGCCGTCGCTGTCACCAATGTGTCGTCCGCATAGCAGACGACAGCGACGCCCCGAAGGTTGGTACCACGGAGCACCCAGTCGTAACCGATGTTCCACAGGAGCGGCCCGAGGACCGAGCCCTGTGGAACACCGCGCGATACTGCCCTACGATGCCACCCGTCGGCGCCCGGATACACAACGCACCTGTCAGACAAGTACGCGTGCACCAGACACCGAAGGTAGGGCGGCACCTCGTGGTACCGCAGTGCTTCTTCGATGCAGGCCCAGGGCATGGTGTTGAACGCGTTGGCGATGTCGAGAGACACCGCCACCACGACCCTACCCCGGGACACTGCATCTTCCGCCTGTGCCTTGACCCGCAGAATGGCGTGGACCGTTGACCGGCCCCGCCGGAACCCGAACTGGCAGTCCGCCAAATCCGGGCCCGTGTTCTCCAAATGCTCGACGAGGCGCGCGTGCACGATGCGCTCAAAGAGCTTGCACACCTCGTCGAGCAACACGATGGGCCGGTAGGCCGACGGCGACTCTGCGGGTCGCCCCTCCTTCCGAAGCAGGACAAGCTTGCCCGTCTTCCACCGCGACGGGAAGATGCCCTGCTCCAGGCACGCGGAGAAAAGGCCACGGAGCCTCGTACCCAGCGACTCGACGGCTAGCACCCAGACACGACCGGGCACCCCATCGAGCCCCGGGGCCGAGTTCTTGCTCCGCAGCCGAAGCACTGCCGCCTCCAGTTCTTGCGGCGAAACCTCCGGGATATCCCTTACCGAAACCGACGACGATGGCGCCGGTGGATGTGGCGCCATCGGTGGAGGAGTGAAATTCTCGATGGCCGGGAACAGGGCCGCGACGACGTCCTCAGCGAGGTCAGTCCGGAGACTCTGCGTCAGCGGGGGCGCCCATGCGCGGAGTTTCTTCATCGCAAAACGATACGGGCGCCCCCATGGATCACTGTCGAGAGTTCTCCGGAACTCGTCGTTCGCCGCGGTCTTTGCTCGTGCAATGGCCACCCGCAGCGCTCTCTTCGCCTCCCTGTGGAGGCCGTGAAGCAGCCGCTCTTGCTCGTCATCGTCGGGTGCACGGGTCCGACGACGACGGTGCCTGGCGAGTCGGCGGCGCGCGACTATGCAGGACGCGCGCAGCTCCGAGAGCTCGGCCGACCACCAGTACACCTGGCGTTTCACTGGGAGGCGGGTGACCCTGGGCATGGCCGCGTCGCAGATCCGCGACATCGCCACCCCGAACCACTCCGCCTCTTGCTCGACCCGCACCGGCCCGTCCGGCACGGGGAGCCACGCCTGTATAATCGCGGCTTCCTTCACGGCCTCCACATCAAGGCGTTTTGCGGCCCACCGCCGGCCGCCCATGAATCGGGCAGTCGGACTCCCACCGGACTGGGTGGAGCCTTGGGAGGTAGAGACGCTGTACCGAATGTAAAGATGATCGGACAGCGTCTCCTCCTCTACCAGGACCCTCCAGTCCCGAACACGGCGGGCAAGGCCCGGGGTGGCGAACGTTACGTCCACCACCGAACCGCCGTTGTGCCGCACGCACGTGTTCTCCGACCCCCGATTCAGGACGACCAACCCGATGGAGATCGCCCATTCCTCCAGGGCCTCGCCACGCGCGTCGGTCACCCGCGAACCCCAAGCCAAGGATTTGGCGTTGAAGTCGCCGGCGACAAGCACGGGGCGAGGCTGACCGTCCTGTACCACCAGGGCTCCCAGACGGAAGAGAAAGTTTTCAAATTCCGCCAGGGACCTGTTGGGAGAGAAATAAACACCCACTATCCAAACCCCTCCCAACAGAACCGCCACGCATCCCGTACCCTTCGCTACTTTTTCGAAGGGCGGGGAGCCGACGGCGCCCCTGGTGATGACGGCCACCGAGCCATCCAAGTCCCCAGCCCACTCATCAGTGGCCGGGACAGAGTGCGGCTCGGAGACCACAGCGACGTGAATCGACCACTGCGCCAGAGACTGGACAAGCATGCCCTGTGCTCCTTTGCAGTGGTTAATGTTCACCTGGAGGAAATTAAGCGCCATTGATTAATGGGCGATCTCCATCGTCTCGGGGTGGGACGGCTGCGGCCGCGTCACAACCCCGGCGCCCACGCCGCGTTGAGAGCGGGGCGGGACCGAGGAGGCAACGCAGGCTTTAGCGCCCACCCGATGGTCCGCGGGTTTCCCTGCAGCTGCACATATCGTGCAGTGCGGGTCCGCGGAGCACTCCCGGGCCTTGTGGCCCGGTTGACCGCAGCGGTAGCAGAGCCCGCTGCGGTCGCACTCGCCGGTGCATTGCACCCGGACGTGTCCCCTGTACAGGCAGCGGAAGCAACGCATCGGCCGCTGCTCGAGGAGCCGCACTCCCGCTGCCACCCATCCAACCAGGACACGTCCGGCCTTCACCACGCTGTCCGCTGCCTTAGCCGGACAGCGGAGCCACACCGCGCCCAGGCCCGAGCGCTCGACGCGAATCTCCCCGACCTTGACCTCGTCAGGGGAGCAAGCGCCGAGACGGGCGATGGCCGCTGCGACTGCCTCGGAGGTGGCTGAGGCGTCCAGCCCCGAAACGCGCAGCTCCGCAGTCTTCACAGGCCGGGTGACGCGAACGTCCTCCTCCGACCCGTGCAGAGCCTCCCTCATTTTCTTAACGAGGGAGTCGGCCTTCGCCTCCGACTCGGGCCCAGGCACCTCGAAGAGGTAAGCCCCCGTGGCCACCCGCCTCGGCCTCAACCCGGCTGTGATGGCAAGGCTAGCCAGATCGACCCTCATCTGGACCTCACGCAGGACTTCCGCGTATGTGATTCCCCGCTTCAACGCCTCCGGCGTCACCGTCAGAATGACGGCGGCTTTGCGCGGGAGACGGAGCTGGGGAGCAGCTCTGCACGAGGTCTGGGCCGCCTGTGGAGCCGCCCGGGACTTCTTTTTGCCCCTCTTTGCCACCACAGTCCACGGAATTTCCGTGGAAGTGGCGGATTTTGGGGGCGGGTGTGGCGTTTGCGACCGAGGCGGGTCACGTTTGCGGTTACCCCGGCGCCGCCCACGTGGCTCCCGAACAGCCAGCTGTGGCGGGACCGGTGCAACCGCAGTCGGCCGGACTGCTGCTGCTTGACGGCCAGCAGCCGCTGGGGCAACTCCTCTCCCTGCCGCTCTCAGGGTGGGCCACGACTCGCTCGGTGCTCCGAGGACAAGGGACCGCGGCTTCGAAGCCGCCTGGGTTCGAGCCCGGTCAGCAGCCAGCGGCGGGCGGAGGATCGGCTCTGGAGGCAGTCGCATGGCGATTGCCTCAAGCCTTGCGTCCACCTTCGCCATGTGTACCTCCAGGAGCCTCTTAACAACGTCGGCCTCCGGTGGGCCAGAGGTCACCGCCGACTCAGGCACTGGCCGCTGCCGGACCGTGGCCATTAGGTCGTCCAACACCTTCGCTTGGGCGGTGAGAGCAGCCTCCAGCGCCGTCACTTTTTCGCGGAGTGCACTGTTCGCCGCCTCCACCCTAGCGAGCTCCGCAGAGGCCGGTTCCTGCGCCAATGTTAGCAGCTCCGACACACTCTCGTTCAGGTCCCGAACATAAGTACCTTTAAGGTTTCGGGCCGTTCGAGAAACGTGTCGGAGCCGCTCCGCCATTTTCTTGAGGGCCTCACTTCGAGTAATCGGGGCTGCCTCTTTTGGAGCTGGCTTATGGTACGGATGAGCCTCCTTAGCCCTCCGCAGATCGGCCTCATCTGCCTCCATCATCTCGGCCTCGGTGATGCGCTCCTCGTCCAGAGCAGCCTTGTACGCCGTCCTCGCCCTATCGACTGCGTCGTCATCCGCGCCTGACCTCACCGCTGAAGCCTGGGGCCGGCGTTTAATATTTTTGGTAGCAGTACGGGAGTCCGTCTCCACCGTACTGCCACCATCGCTGGCCCTCTGCCGCTTTTCGGCAGAACAAGTTCTCCTCTGCCTTGTTCGCCTTTTCTTCGCATGCGAAGAGTCGCTGCTCATCCCGGACTCCGAGTCGAAGTCACGGGATGGCGCGGTCCTCTCCGCAGGCGGTCCCATCAAAGACACTGCCCGACTGGACGCCTGTGAAGTGTCCGAGTCGAGCCTGTCTACCACCACAGAACATGAAATTGTTTTAATTTTAGAGTCCATATTGTTCCCACGAGTATGGGGGAAAGGAATGTCCGCCCAGGCAGTGCCCCCTGTACCTGGGTAAGCCTAGCGTAACCCGCCAGAGGGTCGGCCGGTACTCTGGCGGGGGTCGCACTAGAGACTGAACTTCCCGTCAGCCATGCATCCCCTCGCGGTGCGCCGCCGCTTGGGATTCGGGGTACTTTTTATAGAGGCATCCTCCCTCGCGGTCCGGGCGGTTAAGCCAAGACCCTCGGTCCGGTGAGAGTGCGAGACATGACCACAAACCTCACGACCAGATTACGATTTGCGACGGCGGCAATGAGAGCAACGCTCTCACTGCCTGCCCGGTGGCGGGGTTAGCGCACGCCGGGCCCGCCGGAATCCCCCAGGACAGAACCGGGGGGCGGCCCTAAGAAGGACCTCTCCTCAAACGACAGGTGAGGGCGGCCGCCACAAGAGACAGCGACCGCCAAACACACTGCCCTCCCCGTCGGGTATCTGCCGTCGGACATCATAGTTGCAACGTGCAACTATGATGGCCCACGTTGCCCAGGGTGCACCACGTGGAGGTTCCCGACAAAGCACCCCAACCTAACCTAACCTAACCTAACCTAACCTAACCAAAAATCTCATTGATTAACGTTTTTCGTTGGTGAATTAAATTTGATTTCGTTGGTGATTTCTAATAAAAAATACTTTTAAAATGTTTAATATATTACGAAAAATAATAAACATACTTTACAAATGGATAGATTAAAGATTGTGTGAATAAATACTTATCCGTTCTGTATTATTTAATAATGGGTAAAGTGAAAAATCTTGAGACACAATAAACCAATTCAATTTCATTCAAATGAATACTAAAAACAGCAATGAGATGGATTCCAATGCTATCGAAGCGAACTATGTTTATATATTTCATATTATTGTGTCTATTATATTCATTATATGCACTGAATACCTGTTTAGTTGACAATACCACGTTCTCTCTAAAATATGTATATTTAAAAAAAAAAACACATATCAAAATACAAGACCGCAACATACCGGTTGGCTTCATATCTCGGCTTTAAGTTCGATGATGACAACAAGTACATAACACTGAAACAAAATTCTGTACCGGTCAAGAGATTACCAGATGTGCTCATTATTGGAGTGAAGAAATGTGGTACAAGGGCACTGCTGGAATTTTTAAGATTACATCCAGATGTCCGAGCAGCAGGTTCCGAGGTTCATTTCTTTGATAAATTCTATCACAAAGGTTTTGAATGGTATAGAGAAAGAATGCCTCCAACTCTAGAAGGTCAGATCACTATGGAAAAGACTCCTTCTTACTGGGTGACCAGATCAGCACCAAGACGGGTATATGCCATGAATCCATCTGTAAAACTACTGGCTGTAGTTCGTGATTCGGTTACAAGAGCTATTAGTGACTACACACAGTCTGCCAGTAAAAGACCAACACTGCCCCGTTTCGAAGAGCTAGTGCTGATCAACAGGTCAGCGGGTTGGGGTGGCAAGTCCGCTGTGGATGCTCTGTGGGCGCCGGTCAGGCTTGGAGTATATGCTAGACCTTTACGAAGATGGCTACGAAGGTTTCGCCGAAGAAGTTTGTTGCTTATCAGCGGAGAGCAATTGATCAGTGACCCAGCTGCCGAGATGGCTAAAGTGCAGGAATTTCTAGGTCTCAAAAAGGTTAAAACTGACAAGCATTTCTACTTCAACTCAACCAAAGGCTTTCCATGCCTGGGCAAGACAAAGGGCAGAAGCCACCCATTCATAGATCCCAAGACAATAGAACAACTGAGAGAATTCTACAGACCGTTCAACGAGAAGTTCTATCAACTGGCTGGCATTAACTTTGGATGGCCCTGATTTTTTATGTGTATGGTAATGTATTTTTACAAGAAACAGTTGAGGTGAGGTAATATTCTTAATATGGGGTGTTATGAAATATTTAAATGATGTGGTTTCCTTAAAAATATTTTACTGCTTTATTTTGAGATGCGTTATTATAACTCTATTTCCGTATTAATAAAACCGTAATGTAAAAAACATGTACAAAATACATATATTTTCTGCCATAATTCCAACACATCTTTAAAATATTTTGTGGCACTATTATAACAGTTATTTTATTGTTGTTATTTGCGTTGTTTTATTTTTAAAACATTATTGATATTATTCAGACTCGCGACATCGCCACCCCGAACCATTCCGCCTCTTCCTCGACCCGCACCGGCCCGTCCGGTACGGGGAGCCACACCTGAACAATGGCAGCTTCCTTCGCGGCCTCCACATCGAGGCGCTTCGCGGCCCAACGTCGGCCGCCCGTGAATCGAGCAGTCGGACCCCCACCGGACTGGCGGGTGGAGACCTGGGAGGATGAGACGCTGAACCGAATGTAGAGATGGTCGGACAGCGTCTCCTCCTCAACCAAAACCCTCCAGTCCCGAACACGGCGGGCAAGGGCCGGGGTGGCGAACGTGACGTCCACCACCGAACCGCCGTTGTGCCGCACGTACGTGTTCTCCGACCCCCGATTCAGGACGACCAACTCGATGGAGATCGCCCATTCCTCCAGGGCCACGCCCCGCGCGTCGGTCACCGACGAACCCCAAGCCGATGATTTGGCGTTGAAGTCGCCGGCTACAAGCACGGGGCGAGGCTGGCTGTCATGCTGTACCAGGGCCCCCAGGCGCGCGAGGAAACTCTCGAATTCCGCCTGGGACCTGTTGGGAGAGAAATAGACTCCCACTATCCACACCCCTCCCACCAGGACCGCCACGCATCCCGCACCCTTCGCTACTTTTTCGAAGGGCGGAGAGCCGGCGGCGCCCTGGGTGAAGACGGCCACCGAGCCATCAAGGTCCCCTGCCCAGTCGTCGCGGGCAGGGACAGAGTATGGCTCGGCGACCACAGCCACGTGAATCAACCACTGCGCCAGGGACTGTTCAAGCATGTGCTGTGCTCCTTGGCAGTGGTTGATGTTCGCCTGGAGGAAATTCAGATCCATCTAGTTTTGGGCGATCTCCATCGCCTCAGGGTGGGACGGTTTTGGCCGCGTCACAGCCTCAGCGCCCACACCGCGTTGAGTGCGGTGCGGGACTGAGAAGGCAACGCAGGCCTTGCCACCCACCCGGTGGTCCGCGGGTTTCCCGGCAGCTGCACAGATTGTGCAGTGCGGGTCCGCGGAGCACTCCCGGGCCTTATGGCCCGGTTGACCGCAGCGGTAGCAGAGCCCACTGCGGTCACAATCTGCGGTGCATTGCACCCTTACGTGCCCCCTGTGGAGGCAGCGGAAGCACCGCATCGGGCGGGGCTCGAGGAGGCGCACTCCCGCTGCCACCCACCCCACCAGGACACGCCCTGCCTTCACGGCACTCTCCGCTGCCTTGGCTGGGCAGCGGAGCCACACCGCGCCCAGGCCCGAGCGCTCGACGCGGACTTCCCCGACCCTTACGTCATCAGGGGAGCACTCGGGAGACGGGCGATAGCCGCTGCGACTGCCTCGGAGGTGGCTGAGGCATCCAACCCCGAGACGCGCAGCTCCGCAGTCTTGACGGGCCGGGTGACGTGTACGTCGTCCTCCGACCCGCGTAGAGCCTCCCTCATTTTTGTAACGAGGGAGTCGGCCCTCGCCACGGATTCGGGCCCGGGCACCTCGAAGAGGTAGGCCCCTGTGGCCACTCGCCTCGACCTCAGCCCGGCTGTGATGCCAAGGCTGGCTAGGTCCACCTTTGTCTGGACCTCACGCAGGATATGCGCGTAGGTGACTCCCCGCTTCAACGCCTCCGGCGTCACCGTAAGAGTCACGGCGGCTTTACGCGGGAGGCGGAGCTGGGGAGCAGCCCTGCGTGGGGTCGAGACTGGCTGTGGAGCCGCCCGGGACTTTTTCTTGCCCCCCTTAGCCACCACAGTCCACGGAATCTCCGTGGAATTAGCGGCGGGAGGGAGTGGCTGTGGCGCCTGAAGCGGCTGGCGTGGTACGGCGCGCTTACGGTTCCCTCGCTTCCGCGATCCGCGGGGGGCCGCTTGCGGTTGGCCGGGACCGAACATAACCTAACCTTTTTTTTTTTTTTTTTTTTTTTTTTTTTTTTTTTTTTTTTTTTTCGCGGGGAAAATCCCTTTACGGACCATCCCACCCCCGGAGGGGCGGGGGTGTGTCGGACTCACCGGCGCCTTCCGACCCAGCGAGATGTTGTGCCGCCCGTGGATGTGGACGGGCGGCTGCTGGGTCGGGTCCCTACCATAAGCTACGCGCCGAAATACCGACTAAAAACCCCGCGTTGGCCACCATCGGTGCACCCTCAGAGACGGCCCCGGGAGACCGTGTATGGATTGCGCCGGGACCGCCTCTATGTGCACTGCCGCATTGCGACGCGGCATGGGACGCATGTTGCGTCACGTCTCGGGGGTCGCCTGGGTAGGGACGGCGACCCCATGTGGCCTATCCGGCGCCGGGTTAGGTGACATCCCGGCGCCTCCTTCGTCTCCTTTGGAGACGAGCGGGATCGATCTGTGTAAGTCATGGTGGGTGGTGGTTGGTATGTGGGTGGTGGGTGGTGTGTAATGGTGGGTGGTGTCATGGTGGGTGATGTGGAAGTAATGGTGGGTGGTATGTGGGTGGGTGGTATGTGGGTGGTGGGTGATGTGTGGTACGTGGTATGTGGGTGGTAGGGAGTGTGTCATGGTGGGTGGTGAGTTGTGTGTGATGGTGGGTGGTGTCATGGTGGGTGGTGTGTGATGGTGGGTGGTGTGTCATGGTGGGTGGTGTGGAAGTAATGGTGGGTGGTATGTGGGTGGTGGGTGGTATGTGGGTGGTGGGTATGTGGGTGGTGGGTGGTGTGATGGTGGGTGGTGTGTCATGGTGGGTGGTGTGTGGGTGGTGAGTTGTGTGTGATGGTGGGTGGTGTGTCATGGTGGGTCGTGTGGAAGTAATGGTGGGTGGTATGTGGTATGTGGGTGGTGAGTTGTGTGTGATGGTGGGTGGTGTGTCATGGTGGGTGGTGTGTAAGTAATGGTGGCTGGTGGTTGGTATGTGGGTGGTGGGTGGTGTGATGGTGGGTGGTGTGGAAGTAATGGTGGGTGGTATGTGGGTGGTGGGTATGTGGGTGCTGGGTGGTGTGATGGTGGGTGGTATGTGGGTGGTGGGTGATGTGTGGCAGGCTGGTGTGGAAGTAATGGTGGGTGGTATGTGGGTGATGGGTTGTATGTGGGTGGTGGGTATGTGGGTGGTGGGTATGTGGGTGGTGGGTGGTGTGTCATGGTGGGTGGTGTGGAAGTAATGGTGGGTGGTATGTGGGTGGTGGGTATGTGGGTGGTAGGTATGTGGGTGCTGGGTGGTGTGATGGTGGGTGGCATGTGGGTGGTGGGTGATGTGTGGTACGTGGTATGTGGGTGGTGGGTGATGTGTGGGTGGTGAGTTGTGTGTGATGGTGGGTGGTGTGTCATGGTGGGTGGTGTGGAAGTAATGGTGGGTGGTATGTGGGTGGTGGGTATGTGGGTGGTGGGTATGTGGGTGGTGGGTATGTGGGTGGTGGGTGGTGTGATGGTGGGTGGTATGTGGGTGGTGGGTGATGTGTGGTACGTGGTATGTGGGTGGTGGGTGGTGGGTGGTGTGTCATGGTGGGTGGTGAGTTGTGTGTGATGGTGGGTGATGTGTGGCAGGGTGGTGTGTAGGTTTGATATGTGGCGGTGGGTGATTTGGTATGAGGTGGTGGGTTATGTGTGGTACGTGGTATGTGGGTGGTGGGTGGTGTGTCATGGTGGGTGGTGAGTTGTGTGTGATGGTGTGTGGTGTCATGGTGGGTGGTGTGGAAGTAATGGTGGGTGGTATGTGGGTGATGGGTTGTATGTGGGTGGTGGGTATGTGGGTGGTGGGTATGTGGGTGGTGGGTATGTGGGTGGTGGGTGGTGTGTCATGGTGGGTGGTGTGGAAGTAATGGTGGGTGGTATGTGGGTGGTGGGTATGTGGGTGGTAGGTATGTGGGTGCTGGGTGGTGTGATGGTGGGTGGCATGTGGGTGGTGGGTGATGTGTGGTACGTGGTATGTGGGTGGTGGGTGATGTGTGGGTGGTGAGTTGTGTGTGATGGTGGGTGGTGTGTCATGGTGGGTGGTGTGGAAGTAATGGTGGGTGGTATGTGGGTGGTGGGTATGTGGGTGGTGGGAATGTGGGTGGTGGGTATGTGGGTGGTGGGTGGTGTGATGGTGGGTGGTATGTGGGTGGTGGGTGATGTGTGGTACGTGGTATGTGGGTGGTGGGTGGTGGGTGGTGTGTCATGGTGGGTGGTGAGTTGTGTGTGATGGTGGGTGATGTGTGGCAGGGTGGTGTGTAGGTTTGATATGTGGCGGTGGGTGATTTGGTATGAGGTGGTGGGTTATGTGTGGTACGTGGTATGTGGGTGGTGGGTGGTGTGTCATGGTGGGTGGTGAGTTGTGTGTGATGGTGGGTGGTGTCATGGTGGGTGGTGTGGAAGTAATGGTGGGTGGTATGTGGGTGATGGGTTGTATGTGGGTGGTGGGTATGTGGGTGGTGGGTATGTGGGTGGTGGGTGGTGTGATGGTGGGTGGTTTGTGGGTGGTGGGTGATGTGTGGTACGTGGTATGTGGGTGGTGGGTGGTGTGTCATGGTGGGTGGTGTGGAAGTAATGGTGGGTGGTATGTGGGTGGTGGGTGGTATGTGGGTGGTGGGTATGTGGGTGGTGGGTATGTGGGTGCTGGGTGGTGTGATGGTGGGTGGTATGTGGGTGGTGGGTGATGTGTGGTACGTGGTATGTGGGTGGTGGGTGGTGTCATGGTGGGTGGTGAGTTGTGTGTGATGGTGGGTGATGTGTGGCAGGGTGGTGTGTTGGTTTGATATGTGGCGGTGGGTGATTTAGTATGAGGTGGTGGGTTATGTGTGGGTGGTGGGTGGTGTGTAATGGTGGGTGGTGTCATGGTGGGTGGTGTGGAAGTAATGGTGGGTGGTATGTGGGTGATGGGTGGTATGTGGGTGGTGGGTATGTAGGTGGTGGGTGGTTAGATGGTGGGTGGTATGTGGGTGGTGGGTGATGTGTGGTACGTGGTATGTGGGTGGTGGGTGGTGTGTCATGGTGGGTGGTGAGTTGTGTGTGATGGTGGGTGGTGTCATGGTGGGTGGTGTGGAAGTAATGGTGGGTGGTATGTGGGTGGTGGGTGGTATGTGTGTGGGTGGTATGTGGGTGGTGGGTGGTATGTGGGTGGTGGGTATGTGGGTGGTGGGTATGTGGGTGGTGGGTGGTGTGTGATGGTGGGTGGTGTGTCATGGTGGGTGGTGTGGAAGTAATGGTGGGTGGTATGTGGGTGGTGGGTGGTATGTGGGTGGTGGGTATGTGGGTGGTGGGTGGTGTGATGGTGGGTGGTGTGATGGTGGGTGGTGTGTCATGGTGGGTGGTGTGTGGGTGGTGAGTTGTGTGTGATGGTGGGTGGTGGGTGGTATGTGGTATGTGGGTGGTGAGTTGTGTGTGATGGTGGGTGGTGTGTCATGGTGGGTGGTGTGTAAGTAATGGTGGGTGGTGGTTGGTATGTGGGTGGTGGGTGGTATGTGGGTGGTGGGTATGTGGGTGGTGGGTGGTGTGATGGTGGGTGGTGTCATGGTGGGTGGTGTGTGGGTGGTGAGTTGTGTGTGATGGTGGGTGGTGTCATGGTGGGTGGTGTGGAAGTAATGGTGGGTGGTATGTGGGTGATGGGTGGTATGTGGGTGGTGGGTATGTGGGTGGTGGGTATGTGGGTGCTGGGTGGTGTGATGGTGGGTGGTATGTGGGTGGTGGGTGATGTGTGGTACGTGGTATGTGGGTGGTGGATGGTGTGTCATGGTGGGTGGTGAGTTGTGTGTGATGGTGGGTGATGTGTGGCAGGGTGGTGTGTAGGTTTGATATGTGGCGGTGGGTGATTTGGTATGAGGTGGTGGGTTATGTGTGGTACGTGGTATGTGGTAGGTGGGTGGTGTGTCATGGTGGGTGGTGTGTGGGTGGTGAGTTGTGTGTGATGGTGGGTGGTGTCATGGTGGGTGGTGTGGAAGTAATGGTGGGTGGTATGTGGGTGATGGGTGGTATGTGGGTGGTGGGTATGTGGGTGGTGGGTGGTGTGATGGTGGGTGGTATGTGGGTGGTGGGTGATGTGTGGTACGTGGTATGTGGGTGGTGGGTGGTGTGTCATGGTGGGTGGTGTGGAAGTAATGGTGGGTGGTATGTGGGTGGTGGGTATGTGGGTGCTGGGTGGTGTGATGGTGGGTGGTATGTGGGTGGTGGGTGATGGGTGGTACGTGGTATGTGGGTGGTGGGTGATGTGTGGGTGGTGAGTTGTGTGTGATGGTGGGTGGTGTGTCATGGTGGGTGGTGTGGAAGTAATGGTGGGTGGTATGTGGGTGGTGGGTGTTATGTGGGTGGTGGGTATGTGGGTGGTGGGTATGTGGGTGGTGGGTATGTGGGTGGTGGGTGGTGTGATGGTGGGTGGTGTCATGGTGGGTGGTGAGTTGTGTGTGATGGTGGGTGGTGTCATGGTGGGTGGTGTGGAAGTAATGGTGGTAGGTATGTGGGTGATGGGTGGTATGTGGGTGGTGGGTATGTGGGTGGTGGGTGGTGTGATGGTGGGTGGTATGTGGGTGGTGGGTGATGTGTGGTAAGTGGTATGTGGGTGGTGGGTGGTGTGTCATGGTGGGTGGTGTGTGGGTGGTGGGTATGTGGGTGGGTGGTATGTGGGTGGTGGGTATGTGGGTGCTGGGTGGTGTGATGGTGGGTGGTATGTGGGTGGTGGGTATGTGGGTGCTGGGTGGTGTGATGGTGGGTGGTATGTGGGTGGTGGGTGATGTGTGGTACGTGGTATGTGGGTGGTGGGTGGTGTGTCATGGTGGGTGGTGAATTGTGTGTGATGGTGGGTGATGTGTGGCAGGCTGGTGTGTAGGTTTGATATGTGGCGGTGGGTGATTTTGTATGAGGTGGTGGGTTATGTGTGGTACGTGGTATGTGGGTGGTGGGTGGTGTGTCATGGTGGGTGGTGAGTTGTGTGTGATGGTGGGTGGTGTGGAAGTAATGGTGGGCAGTATGTGGGTGATGGGTGGTATGTGGGTGGTGGGTATGTGGGTGGTGGGTATGTGGGTGGTGGGTGGTGTGATGGTGGGTGGTATGTGGGTGGTGGGTGGTATGTGGGTGGTGGGTATGTGGGTGGTGGGTATGTGGGTGGTGGGTGGTGTGATGGTGGGTGGTGTCATGGTGGGTGGTATGTGGGTGGTGAGTTGTGTGTGATGGTGGGTGGTGGGTATGTGGGTGCTGGGTGGTGTGATGGTGGGTGGTATGTGGGTGGTGGGTGATGTGTGGTACGTGGTATGTGGGTGGTGGGTGGTGTGTCATGGTGTGTGGTGAGTTGTATGTGATGGTGGGTGATGTGTGGCAGGGTGGTGTGTAGGTTTGATATGTGGCGGTGGGTGATTTGGTATGAGGTGGTGGGTTATGTGTGGTACGTGGTATGTGGGTGGTGGGTGGTGTGTCATGGTGGGTGGTGAGTTGTGTGTGATGGTGGGTGGTGTCATGGTGGGTGGTGTGGAAGTAATGGTGGGTGGTATGTGGGTGATGGGTTGTATGTGGGTGGTGGGTATGTGGGTGGTGGGTATGTGGGTGGTGGGTGGTGTGTGATGGTGGGTGGTGTGTCATGGTGGGTGGTGGGTGGTGTGTCATGGTGGGTTGTGTGGAAGTAATGGTGGGTGGTATGTGGGTGGTGGGTATGTGGGTGGTGGTATGTGGGTGCTGAGTGGTGTGATGGTGGGTGGCATGTGGGTGGTGGGTGATGTGTGGTACGTGGTATGTGGGTGGTGGGTGATGTGTGGGTGGTGTGTCATGGTGGGTGGTGTGGAAGTATTGGTGGGTGGTATGTGGGTGGTGGGTATGTGGGTGGTGGGTGGTGTGATGGTGGGTGGTGTCATGGTAGGTGGTGTGTGGGTGGTAAGTTGTGTGTGATGGTGGGTGGTGTCATGGTGGGTGGTGTGGAAGTAATGGTGGGTGGTATGTGGGTGTTGGGTATGTGGGTGGTGGGTGGTGTGATGGTGGGTGGTATGTGGGTGGTGGGTGGTATGTGGGTGGTGGGTGGTATGTGGGTGGTGGGTATGTGGGTGGTGAGTTGTGTGTGATGGTGGGTGGTATGTGGGTGGTGGGTGATGTGTGGTACGTGGTATGTGGGTGGTGGGTGATGTGTGGGTGGTGAGTTGTGTGTGATGGTGGGTGGTGTGTCATGGTGGGTGGTGTGGAAGTAATGGTGGGTGGTATGTGGGTGGTGGGTGGTATGTGGGTGGTGGGTATGTGGGTGGTGGGTATGTGGGTGGTGGGTATGTGGGTGGTGGGATGTGTGATGGTGGGTGGTGAGTTGTGTGTGATGGTGGGTGGTGTCATGGTGGGTGGTGTGGAAGTAATGGTGGGTGGTATGTGGGTGATGGGTGGTATGTGGGTGGTGGGTATGTGGGTGGTGGGTGGTGTGATGGTGGGTGGTATGTGGGTGGTGGGTGATGTGTGGTAAGTGGTATGTGGGTGGTGGGTGGTGTGTCATGGTGGGTGGTGTGTGGGTGGTGGGTATGTGGGTGGTGGGTATGTGGGTGGTGGGTGGTGTCATGGTGGGTGGTGTGGAAGTAATGGTGGGTGGTATGTGGGTGCTGGGTGGTGTGATGGTGGGTGGTATGTGGGTGGTGGGTGATGTGTGGTACGTGGTATGTGGGTGGTGGGTGGTGTGTCATGGTGGGTGGTGTGGAAGTAATGGTGGGTGGTATGTGGGTGGTGGGTATGTGGGTGGTGGGTATGTGGGTGCTGGGTGGTGTGATGGTGGGTGGTATGTGGGTGGTGGGTGATGTGTGGTACGTGGTATGTGGGTGGTGGGTGATGTGTGGGTGGTGAGTTGTGTGTGATGGTGGGTGGTGTGTCATGGTGGGTGGTGTGGAAGTAATGGTGGGTGGTATGTGGGTGGTGGGTGGTATGTGGGTGGTGGGTATGTGGGTGGTGGGTATGTGGGTGGTGGGTGGTATGTGGGTGGTGGGTGGTGTGTAATGGTGGGTGGTGTCATGGTTGGTGGTGTGGAAGTAATGGTGGGTGGTATGTGGGTGATGGGTGGTATGTGGGTGGTGGGTATGTGGGTGGTGGGTGGTAAGATGGTGGGTGGTATGTGGGTGGTGGGTGATGTATGGTACGTGGTATGTGGGTGGTGGGTGGTGTCATGGTGGGTGGTGAGTTGTGTGTGATGGTGGGTGATGTGTGGCAGGGTGGTGTGTAGGTTTGATATGTGGCGGTGGGTGATTTAGTATGAGGTGGTGGGTTATGTGTGAGTGGTGGGTGGCGTGTAATGGTGGGTGGTGTCATGGTGGGTGGTGTGGAAGTAATGGTTGGTGGTATGTGGGTGATGGGTGGTATGTGGGTGGTGGGTATGTGGGTGGTGGGTATGTGGGTGGTGGGTGGTAAGATGGTGGGTGGTATGTGGGTGGTGGGTGATGTGTGGTACGTGGTATGTGGGTGGTGGGTGGTGTGTCATGGTGAGTGGTGAGTTGTGTGTGATGGTGGGTGGTGTCATGGTGGGAGGTGTGGAAGTAATGGTGGGTGGTATGTGGGTGGTGGGTGGTATGTGGGTGGTTGGTATGTGGGTGGTGGGTGGTATGTGGGTGGTGGGTATGTGGGTGGTGGGTGGTGTGATGGTGGGTGGTGTGTCATGGTGGGTTGTGTGTGGGTGGTGAGTTGTGTGTGATCGTGGGTGGTGTGTCATGGTGGGTCGTGTGGAAGTAATGGTGGGTGGTATGTGGGTTTGTGGGTGGTGGGTGGTATGTGGTATGTGGGTGGTGAGTTGTGTGTGATGGTGGGTGGTGTGTCATGGTGGGTGGTGTGTAAGTTATGGTGGGTGGTGGTTGGTATGTGGGTGGTGGGTGGTATATGGGTGGTGGGTGGTGTGTAATGGTTTGTGGTGTCATGGTGGGTTGTGTGGAAGTAATGGTGGGTGGTATGTGGGTGATGGGTGGTATGTGGGTGGTGGGTATGTGGGTGGTGGGTGGTAAGATGGTGGGTGGTATGTGGGTGGTGGGTGATGTGTGGTACGTGGTATGTGGGTGGTGGGTGGTGTCATGGTGGGTGGTGAGTTGTGTGTGATGGTGGGTGATGTGTGGCAGAGTGGTGTGTAGGTTTGATATGTGGCGGTGGGTGATTTGGTATGAGGTGGTGGCTTATGTGTGGTACGTGGTATGTGGGTGGTGGGTGGTGTGTCATGGTGGGTGGTGAGTTGTGTGTGATGGTGGGTGGTGTCATGGTGGGTGGTGTGGAAGTAATGGTGGGTGGTATGTGGGTGATGGGTTGTATGTGGGTGGTGGGTATGTGGGTGGTGGGTATGTGGGTGGTGGGTATGTGGGTGGTGGGTATGTGGGTGGTGGGTGGTGTGTCATGGTGGGTGGTGTGGAAGTAATGGTGGGTGGTATGTGGGTGGTGGGTATGTGGGTGGTAGGTATGTGGGTGCTGGGTGGTGTGATGGTGGGTGGTATGTGGGTGGTGGGTGATGTGTGGTACGTGGTATGTGGGTGGTGGGTGATGTGTGGGTGGTGAGTTGTGTGTGATGGGTGGTGGTGTGTCATAGTGGGTGGTGTGGAAGTAATGGTGGGTGGTATGTGGGTGGTGGGTGGTTGTGGGTGGTGGGTATGTGGGTGGTGGGTATGTGGGTGTTGGGTGATGTGATGGTGGGTGGTGTCATGGTGGGTGGTGTGTGGGTGGTGAGTTGTGTGTGATGGTGGGTGGTGTCATGGTGGGTGGTGTGGAAGTAATGGTGGGTGGTATGTGGGTGATGGGTGGTATGTGGGTGGTGGGTATGTGGGTGGTGGGTGGTGTGATGGTGGGTGGTATGTGGGTGGTGGGTGATGTGTGGTACGTGGTATGTGGGTGGTGGGTGGTGTGTCATGGTGGTTGGTGTGGAAGTAATGGTGGGTGGTATGTGGGTGGTGGGTATGTGGGTGCTGGGTGGTGTGATGGTGGGTGGTATGTGGGTGGTGGGTGATGGGTGGTACGTGGTATGTAGGTGGTGGGTGATGTGTGGGTGGTGAGTTGTGTGTGATGGTGGGTGGTGTGTCATGGTGGGTGGTGTGGAAGTAATGGTGGGTGGTATGTGGGTGGTGGGTGTTATGTGGGTGGTGGGTATGTGGGTGGTGGGTATGTGGGTGGTGGGTATGTGGGTGGTGGGTGGTGTGATGGTGGGTGGTGTCATGGTGGGTGGTGAGTTGTGTGTGATGGTGGGTGGTGTCATGGTGGGTGGTGTGGAAGTAATGGTGGTAGGTATGTGGGTGATGGGTGGTATGTGGGTGGTGGGTATGTGGGTGGTGGGTGGTGTGATGGTGGGTGGTATGTGGGTGGTGGGTGATGTGTGGTAAGTGGTATGTGGGTGGTGGGTGGTGTGTCATGGTGGGTGGTGTGTGGGTGGTGGGTATGTGGGTGGGTGGTATGTGGGTGGTGGGTATGTGGGTGCTGGGTGGTGTGATGGTGGGTGGTATGTGGGTGGTGGGTATGTGGGTGCTGGGTGGTGTGATGGTGGGTGGTATGTGGGTGGTGGGTGATGTGTGGTACGTGGTATGTGGGTGGTGGGTGGTGTGTCATGGTGGGTGGTGAGTTGTGTGTGATGGTGGGTGATGTGTGGCAGGCTGGTGTGTAGGTTTGATATGTGGCGGTGGGTGATTTGGTATGAGGTGGTGGGTTATGTGTGGTACGTGGTATGTGGGTGGTGGGTGGTGTGTCATGGTGGGTGGTGAGTTGTGTGTGATGGTGGGTGGTGTGGAAGTAATGGTGGGCAGTATGTGGGTGATGGGTGGTATGTGGGTGGTGGGTATGTGGGTGGTGGGTATGTGGGTGGTGGGTGGTGTGATGGTGGGTGGTATGTGGGTGGTGGGTGGTAGGTGGGTGGTGGGTATGTGGGTGGTGGGTATGTGGGTGGTGGGTGGTGTGATGGTGGGTGGTGTCATGGTGGGTGGTATGTGGGTGGTGAGTTGTGTGTGATGGTGGGTGGTGGGTATGTGGGTGCTGGGTGGTGTGATGGTGGGTGGTATGTGGGTGGTGGGTGATGTGTGGTACGTGGTATGTGGGTGGTGGGTGGTGTGTCATGGTGTGTGGTGAGTTGTATGTGATGGTGGGTGATGTGTGGCAGGGTGGTGTGTAGGTTTGATATGTGGCGGTGGGTGATTTGGTATGAGGTGGTGGGTTATGTGTGGTACGTGGTATGTGGGTGGTGGGTGGTGTGTCATGGTGGGTGGTGAGTTGTGTGTGATGGTGGGTGGTGTCATGGTGGGTGGTGTGGAAGTAATGGTGGGTGGTATGTGGGTGATGGGTTGTATGTGGGTGGTGGGTATGTGGGTGGTGGGTATGTGGGTGGTGGGTGGTGTGTGATGGTGGGTGGTGTGTCATGGTGGGTGGTGGGTGGTGTGTCATGGTGGGTTGTGTGGAAGTAATGGTGGGTGGTATGTGGGTGGTGGGTATGTGGGTGGTGGTATGTGGGTGCTGGGTGGTGTGATGGTGGGTGGCATGTGGGTGGTGGGTGATGTGTGGTACGTGGTATGTGGGTGGTGGGTGATGTGTGGGTGGTGTGTCATGGTGGGTGGTGTGGAAGTAATGGTGGGTGGTATGTGGGTGGTGGGTATGTGGGTGGTGGGTATGTGGGTGGTGGGTGGTGTGATGGTGGGTGGTGTCATGGTGGGTGGTGTGTGGGTGGTGAGTTGTGTGTGATGGTGGGTGGTGTCATGGTGGGTGGTGGGGAAGTAATGGTGGGTGGTATGTGGGTGTTGGGTATGTGGGTGGTGGGTGGTGTGATGGTGGGTGGTATGTGGGTGGTGGGTGGTATGTGGGTGGTGGGTGGTATGTGGGTGGTGGGTATGTGGGTGGTGGGTGGTGTGATGGTGGGTGGTGTCATGGTGGGTAGTGTGTGGGTGGTGAGTTGTGTGTGATGGTGGGTGGTATGTGGGTGGTGGGTGATGTGTGGTACGTGGTATGTGGGTGGTGGGTGATGTGTGGGTGGTGAGTTGTGTGTGATGGTGGGTGGTGTGTCATGGTGGGTGGTGTGGAAGTAATGGTGGGTGGTATGTGGGTGGTGGGTGGTATGTGGGTGGTGGGTATGTGGGTGGTGGGTATGTGGGTGGTGGATATGTGGGTGGTGGGATGTGTGATGGTGGGTGGTGAGTTGTGTGTGATGGTGGGTGGTGTCATGGTGGGTGGTGTGGAAGTAATGGTGGGTGGTATGTGGGTGCTGGGTGGTGTGATGGTGGGTGGTATGTGGGTGGTGGGTGATGTGTGGTACGTGGTATGTGGGTGGTGGGTGGTGTGTCATGGTGGGTGGTGTGGAAGTAATGGTGGGTGGTATGTGGGTGGTGGGTATGTGGGTGGTGGGTATGTGGGTGCTGGGTGGTGTGATGGTGGGTGGTATGTGGGTGGTGGGTGATGTGTGGTACGTGGTATGTGGGTGGTGGGTGATGTGTGGGTGGTGAGTTGTGTGTGATGGTGGGTGGTGTGTCATGGTGGGTGGTGTGGAAGTAATGGTGGGTGGTATGTGGGTGGTGGGTGGTATGTGGGTGGTGGGTATGTGGGTGGTGGGTATGTGGGTGGTGGGTATGTGGGTGGTGGGTGGTGTGATGGTGGGTGGTGTCATGGTGGGTGGTGAGTTGTGTGTGATGGTGGGTTGTGTCATGGTGGGTGGTGTGGAAGTAATGGTGGGTGGTATGTGGGTGATGGGTGGTATGTGGGTGGTGGGTATGTGGGTGGTGGGTGGTGTGATGGTGGGCTGTATGTGGGTGGTGGGTGATGTGTGGTAAGTGGTATGTGGGTGGTGGGTGGTGTGTCATGGTGGGTGGTGTGTGGGAGGTGGGTATGTGGGTGGTGGGTATGTGGGTGCTGGGTGGTGTGATGGTGGGTGGCATGTGGGTGGTGGATGATGTGTGGTACGTGGTATGTGGGTGGTGGGTGATGTGTGGGTGGTGAGTTGTGTGTGATGGTGGGTGGTGTGTCATGGTGGGTGGTGTGGAAGTAATGGTGGGTGGTATGTGGGTGGTGGGTATGTGGGTGGTGGGTATGTGGGTGGTGGGTATGTGGGTGGTGGGTGGTGTGATGGTGGGTGGTTTCATGGTGGGTGGTGTGTGGGTGGTGAGTTGTGTGTGATGGTGGGTGGTGTCATGGTGGGTGGTGTGGAAGTAATGGTGGGTAGTATGTGGGTGTTGGGTATGTGGGTGGTGGGTGGTGTGATGGTGGGTGGTATGTGGGTGGTGGGTGGTATGTGGGTGGTGGGTGGTATGTGGGTGGAGGGTATGTGGGTGGTGGGTGGTGTGATGGTGGGTGGTGTCAT
The DNA here is from genome assembly GCA_033459515.1 of Theretra japonica. Classification (NCBI taxonomy): domain Eukaryota; kingdom Metazoa; phylum Arthropoda; class Insecta; order Lepidoptera; family Sphingidae; genus Theretra; species Theretra japonica. Next base: position 49,094 of record JAPMUD010000072.1, read on the forward strand.
GGTGGGTGGTGTGTGGGTGGTGAGTTGTGTGTGATGGTGGGTGGTGTCATGGTGGGTGGTGTGGAAGTAATGGTGGGTGGTATGTGGGTGATGGGTGGTATGTGGGTGGTGGGTATGTGGGTGGTGGGTATGTGGGTGGTGGGTGGTGTGATGGTGGGTGGTGTGATGGTGGGTGGTATGTGGGTGGTGGGTGATGTGTGGTACGTGGTATGTGGGTGGTGGGTGGTGTGTCATGGTGGGTGGTGTGGAAGTAATGGTGGGTGGTATGTGGGTGGTGGGTATGTGGGTGGTGGGTATGTGGGTGCTGGGTGGTGTGATGGTGGGTGGTATGTGGGTGGTGGGTGATGTGTGGTACGTGGTATGTGGCCGGTGGGTGATGTGTGGTACGTGGTATGTGGCCGGTGGGTGATGTGTGGGTGGTGAGTTGTGTGTGATGGTGGGTGGTGTGGAAGTAATGGTGGGTGGTGGGTGGTATGTGGGTGGTGGGTGATGTGTGGTACGTGGAATGTGGGTGGTGAGTTGTGTGTGATGGTGGGTGGTGTCATGGTGGGTGGTGTGGAAGTAATGGTGGGTGGTATGTGGGTGGTGGGTGGTATGTGGGTGGGTGGTATGTGGGTGGTGGGTATGTGGGTGGTGGGTAGGTGGGTGGTGGGTGGTGTGTGATGGTGGGTGGTGTGTCATGGTGGGTGGTGTGGAAGTAATGGTGGGTGGTATGTGGGTGGTGTGATGGTGGGTGGTGTGTCATGGTGGGTGGTGTGTGGGTGGTGAGTTGTGTGTGATGGTGGGTGGTGTGTCATGGTGGGTGGTGTGGAAGTAATGGTGGGTGGTATGTGGGTGGTGGGTATGTGGGTGGTAGGTATGTGGGTGCTGGGAGGTGTGATGGTGGGTGGCATGTGGGTGGTGGGTGATGTGTGGGTGGTGAGTTGTGTGTGATGGTGGGTGGTGTGTCATGGTGGGTGGTGTGGAAGTAATGGTGGGTGGTATGTGGGTGGTGGGTGGTATGTGGGTGGTGGGTATGTGGGTGGTGGGTATGTGGGTGGTGGGTGGTGTGATGGTGGGTGGTGTCATGGTGGGTGGTGTGTGGGTGGTGAGTTGTGTGTGATGGTGGGTGGTGTGTCATGGTGGGTGGTGAGTTGTGTGTGATGGTGGGTGGTGTGGAAGTAATGGTGGGCAGTATGTGGGTGATGGGTGGTATGTGGGTGGTGGGTATGTGGGTGGTGTGTCATGGTGGGATGTGTGGAAGTAATGGTGGGTGGTATGTGGGTGGTGGGTATGTGGGTGGTAGGTATGTGGGTGCTGGGTGGTGTGATGGTGGGTGGCATGTGGGTGGTGGGTGATGTGTGGTACGTGGTATGTGGGTGGTGGGTGATGTGTGGGTGGTGAGTTGTGTGTGATGGTGGGTGGTGTGTCATGGTGGGTGGTGTGGAAGTAATGGTGGGTGGTATGTGGGTGGTGGGTATGTGGGTGGTGGGTATGTGGGTGCTGGGTGGTGTGATGGTGGGTGGTATGTGGGTGGTGGGTGATGTGTGGTACGTGGTATGTGGGTGGTGGGTGATGTGTGGGTGGTGAGTTGTGTGTGATGGTGGGTGGTGTGTCATGGTGGGTGGTGTGGAAGTAATGGTGGGTGGTATGTGGGTGGTGGGTGGTATGTGGGTGGTGGGTATGTGGGTGGTGGGTATGTGGGTGGTGGGTATGTGGGTGGTGGGTGGTGTGATGGTGGGTGGTGTCATGGTGGGTGGTGAGTTGTGTGTGATGGTGGGTTGTGTCATGGTGGGTGGTGTGGAAGTAATGGTGGGTGGTATGTGGGTGATGGGTGGTATGTGGGTGGTGGGTATGTGGGTGGTGGGTGGTGTGATGGTGGGCTGTATGTGGGTGGTGGGTGATGTGTGGTAAGTGGTATGTGGGTGGTGGGTGGTGTGTCATGGTGGGTGGTGTGTGGGAGGTGGGTATGTGGGTGGTGGGTATGTGGGTGCTGGGTGGTGTGATGGTGGGTGGCATGTGGGTGGTGGATGATGTGTGGTACGTGGTATGTGGGTGGTGGGTGATGTGTGGGTGGTGAGTTGTGTGTGATGGTGGGTGGTGTGTCATGGTGGGTGGTGTGGAAGTAATGGTGGGTGGTATGTGGGTGGTGGGTATGTGGGTGGTGGGTATGTGGGTGGTGGGTATGTGGGTGGTGGGTGGTGTGATGGTGGGTGGTTTCATGGTGGGTGGTGTGTGGGTGGTGAGTTGTGTGTGATGGTGGGTGGTGTCATGGTGGGTGGTGTGGAAGTAATGGTGGGTAGTATGTGGGTGTTGGGTATGTGGGTGGTGGGTGGTGTGATGGTGGGTGGTATGTGGGTGGTGGGTGGTATGTGGGTGGTGGGTGGTATGTGGGTGGAGGGTATGTGGGTGGTGGGTGGTGTGATGGTGGGTGGTGTCATGGTGGGTGGTGTGTGGGTGGTGAGTTGTGTGTGATGGTGGGTGGTGTCATGGTGGGTGGTGTGGAAGTAATGGTGGGTGGTATGTGGGTGATGGGTGGTATGTGGGTGGTGGGTATGTGGGTGGTGGGTATGTGGGTGGTGGGTGGTGTGATGGTGGGTGGTGTGATGGTGGGTGGTATGTGGGTGGTGGGTGATGTGTGGTACGTGGTATGTGGGTGGTGGGTGGTGTGTCATGGTGGGTGGTGTGGAAGTAATGGTGGGTGGTATGTGGGTGGTGGGTATGTGGGTGGTGGGTATGTGGGTGCTGGGTGGTGTGATGGTGGGTGGTATGTGGGTGGTGGGTGATGTGTGGTACGTGGTATGTGGCCGGTGGGTGATGTGTGGGTGGTGAGTTGTGTGTGATGGTGGGTGGTGTGTCATGGTGGGTGGTGTGGAAGTAATGGTGGGTGGTGGGTGGTATGTGGGTGGTGGGTGATGTGTGGTACGTGGAATGTGGGTGGTGAGTTGTGTGTGATGGTGGGTGGTGTCATGGTGGGTGGTGTGGAAGTAATGGTGGGTGGTATGTGGGTGGTGGGTGGTATGTGGGTGGGTGGTATGTGGGTGGTGGGTATGTGGGTGGTGGGTAGGTGGGTGGTGGGTGGTGTGTGATGGTGGGTGGTGTGTCATGGTGGGTGGTGTGGAAGTAATGGTGGGTGGTATGTGGGTGGTGTGATGGTGGGTGGTGTGTCATGGTGGGTGGTGTGTGGGTGGTGAGTTGTGTGTGATGGTGGGTGGTGTGTCATGGTGGGTGGTGTGGAAGTAATGGTGGGTGGTATGTGGGTGGTGGGTATGTGGGTGGTAGGTATGTGGGTGCTGGGAGGTGTGATGGTGGGTGGCATGTGGGTGGTGGGTGATGTGTGGGTGGTGAGTTGTGTGTGATGGTGGGTGGTGTGTCATGGTGGGTGGTGTGGAAGTAATGGTGGGTGGTATGTGGGTGGTGGGTGGTATGTGGGTGGTGGGTATGTGGGTGGTGGGTATGTGGGTGGTGGGTGGTGTGATGGTGGGTGGTGTCATGGTGGGTGGTGTGTGGGTGGTGAGTTGTGTGTGATGGTGGGTGGTGTGTCATGGTGGGTGGTGAGTTGTGTGTGATGGTGGGTGGTGTGGAAGTAATGGTGGGCAGTATGTGGGTGATGGGTGGTATGTGGGTGGTGGGTATGTGGGTGGTGTGTCATGGTGGGATGTGTGGAAGTAATGGTGGGTGGTATGTGGGTGGTGGGTATGTGGGTGGTAGGTATGTGGGTGCTGGGTGGTGTGATGGTGGGTGGCATGTGGGTGGTGGGTGATGTGTGGTACGTGGTATGTGGGTGGTGGGTGATGTGTGGGTGGTGAGTTGTGTGTGATGGTGGGTGGTGTGTCATGGTGGGTGGTGTGGAAGTAATGGTGGGTGGTATGTGGGTGGTGGGTATGTGGGTGGTGGGTATGTGGGTGGTGGGTATGTGGGTGGTGGGTGGTGTGATGGTGGGTGGTTTCATGGTGGGTGGTGTGTGGGTGGTGAGTTGTGTGTGATGGTGGGTGGTGTCATGGTGGGTGGTGTGGAAGTTATGGTGGGTGGTATGTGGGTGTTGGGTATGTGGGTGGTGGTCGGTGTGATGGTGGGTGGTATGTGGGTGGTGGGTGGTATGTGGGTGGTGGGTGGTATGTGGGTGGTGGGTATGTGGGTGGTGGGTGGTGTGATGGTGGGTGGTGTCATGGTGGGTGGTGTGTGGGTGGTGAGTTGTGTGTGATGGTGGGTGGTGTCATGGTGGGTGGTGTGGAAGTAATGGTGGGTGGTATGTGGGTGATGGGTGGTATGTGGGTGGTGGGTATGTGGGTGGTGGGTATGTGGGTGGTGGGTGGTGTGATGGTGGGTGGTGTGATGGTGGGTGGTATGTGGGTGGTGGGTGATGTGTGGTACGTGGTATGTGGGTGGTGGGTGGTGTGTCATGGTGGGTGGTGTGGAAGTAATGGTGGGTGGTATGTGGGTGGTGGGTATGTGGGTGGTGGGTATGTGGGTGCTGGGTGGTGTGATGGTGGGTGGTATGTGGGTGGTGGGTGATGTGTGGTACGTGGTATGTGGGTGGTGGGTGATGTGTGGGTGGTGAGTTGTGTGTGATGGTGGGTGGTGTGTCATGGTGGGTGGTGTGGAAGTAATGGTGGGTGGTATGTGGGTGGTGGGTGGTATGTGGGTGGTGGGTGATGTGTGGTACGTGGAATGTGGGTGGTGAGTTGTGTGTGATGGTGGGTGGTGTCATGTTGGGTGGTGTGGAAGTAATGGTGGGTGGTATGTGGGTGGTGGGTGGTATGTGGGTGGGTGGTATGTGGGTGGTGGGTATGTGGGTGGTGGGTAGGTGGGTGGTGGGTGGTGTGTGATGGTGGGTGGTGTGTCATGGTGGGTGGTGTGGAAGTAATGGTGGGTGGTATGTGGGTGGTGTGATGGTGGGTGGTGTGTCATGGTGGGTGGTGTGTGGGTGGTGAGTTGTGTGTGATGGTGGGTGGTGTGTCATGGTGGGTGGTGTGGAAGTAATGGTGGGTGGTATGTGGGTGGTGGGTATGTGGGTGGTAGGTATGTGGGTGCTGGGAGGTGTGAATGTGGGTGGCATGTGGGTGTTGGGTGATGTGTGGGTGGTGAGTTGTGTGTGATGGTGGGTGGTGTGTCATGGTGGGTGGTGTGGAAGTAATGGTGGGTGGTATGTGGGTGGTGGGTGGTATGTGGGTGGTGGGTATGTGGGTGGTGGGTATGTGGGTGGTGGGTATGTGGGTGGTGGGTGGTGTGATGGTGGGTGGTGTCATGGTGGGTGGTGTGTGGGTGGTGAGTTGTGTGTGATGGTGGGTGGTGTGTCATGGTGGGTGGTGAGTTGTGTGTGATGGTGGGTGGTGTGGAAGTAATGGTGGGCAGTATGTGGGTGATGGGGTGTATGTGGGTGGTGGGTATGTGGGTGGTAGGTATGTGGGTGCTGGGAGGTGTGATGGTGGGTGGCATGTGGGTGTTGGGTGATGTGTGGGTGGTGAGTTGTGTGTGATGGTGGGTGGTGTGTCATGGTGGGTGGTGTGGAAGTAATGGTGGGTGGTATGTGGGTGGTGGGTGGTATGTGGGTGGTGGGTATGTGGGTGGTGGGTATGTGGGTGGTGGGTATGTGGGTGGTGGGTGGTGTGATGGTGGATGGTGTCATGGTGGGTGGTGTGGATGTAATGGTGGGTGGTATGTGGGTGATGGGTGGTATGTGGGTGGTGGGTATGTGGGTGGTGGGTGGTGTGATGGTGGGTGGTATGTGGGTGGTCGGTGATGTGTGGTAAGTGGTATGTGGGTGGTGGGTGGTGTGTCATGGTGGGTGGTGTGTGGGTGGTGGGTATGTGGGTGGTGGGTATGTGGGTGGTGGGTGGTGTCATGGTGGGTGGTGTGGAAGTAATGGTGGGTGGTATGTGGGTGGTGGGTATGTGGGTGCTGGGTGGTGTGATGGTGGGTGGTATGTGGGTGGTGGGTGATGTGTGGTACGTGGTATGTGGGTGGTGGGTGGTGTGTCATGGTGGTTGGTGAGTTGTGTGTGATGGTGGGTGATGTGTGGCAGGCTGGTGTGTAGGTTTGATATGTGGCGGTGGGTGATTTGGTATGAGGTGGTGGGTTATGTGGGTGGTGGGTGATGTGTGGTACGTGGAATGTGGGTGGTGAGTTGTGTGTGATGGTGGGTGGTGTCATGGTGGGTGGTGTGGAAGTAATGGTGGGTGGTATGTGGGTGGTGGGTGGTATGTGGGTGGGTGGTATGTGGGTGGTGGGTATGTGGGTGGTGGGTAGGTGGGTGGTGGGTGGTGTGTGATGGTGGGTGGTGTGTCATGGTGGGTGGTGTGGAAGTAATAGTGGGTGGTATGTAGTGGTGTGATGGTGGGTGGTGTGTCATGGTGGGTGGTGTGTGGGTGGTGAGTTGTGTGTGATGGTGGGTGGTGTGTCATGGTGGGTGGTGTGGAAGTAATGGTGGGTGGTATGTGGGTGGTGGGTATGTGGGTGGTAGGTATGTGGGTGCTGGGAGGTGTGATGGTGGGTGGCATGTGGGTGTTGGGTGATGTGTGGGTGGTGAGTTGTGTGTGATGGTGGGTGGTGTGTCATGGTGGGTGGTGTGGAAGTAATGGTGGGTGGTATGTGGGTGGTGGGTGGTATGTGGGTGGTGGGTATGTGGGTGGTGGGTATGTGGGTGGTGGGTATGTGGGTGGTGGGTGGTGTGATGGTGGGTGGTGTCATGGTGGGTGGTGTGTGGGTGGTGAGTTGTGTGTGATGGTGGGTGGTGTGTCATGGTGGGTGGTGAGTTGTGTGTGATGGTGGGTGGTGTGGAAGTAATGGTGGGCAGTATGTGGGTGATGGGTGGTATGTGGGTGGTGGGTATGTGGGTGGTAGGTATGTGGGTGCTGGGAGGTGTGATGGTGGGTGGCATGTGGGTGTTGGGTGATGTGTGGGTGGTGAGTTGTGTGTGATGGTGGGTGGTGTGTCATGGTGGGTGGTGTGGAAGTAATGGTGGGTGGTATGTGGGTGGTGGGTGGTATGTGGGTGGTGGGTATGTGGGTGGTGGGTATGTGGGTGGTGGGTATGTGGGTGGTGGGTGGTGTGATGGTGGGTGGTGTCATGGTGGGTGGTGTGTGGGTGGTGAGTTGTGTGTGATGGTGGGTGGTGTGTCATGGTGGGTGGTGAGTTGTGTGTGATGGTGGGTGGTGTGGAAGTAATGGTGGGCAGTATGTGGGTGATGGGTGGTATGTGGGTGGTGGGTATGTGGGTGGTGGGTATGTGGGTGGTGGGTATGTGGGTGGTGGGTGGTGTGATGGTGGTGGGTATGTGGGTGGTGGGTATGTGGGTGGTGGGTGGTGTGTCATGGTGGGTGGTGTGGAAGTAATGGTGGGTGGTATGTGGGTGGTGGGTATGTGGGTGGTAGGTATGTGGGTGCTGGGTGGTGTGATGGTGGGTGGTATGTGGGTGATGGGTGGTATGTGGGTGGTGGGTATGTGGGTGGTGGGTATGTGGGTGCTGGGTGGTGTGAAGGTGGGTGGTATGTGGGTGGTGGGTGATGTGTGGTACGTGGTATGTGGGTGGTGGATGGTGTGTCATGGTGGGTGGTGAGTTGTGTGTGATGGTGGGTGATGTGTGGCAGGGTGGTGTGTAGGTTTGATATGTGGCGGTGGGTGATTTGGTATGAGGTGGTGGGTTATGTGTGGTACGTGGTATGTGGTAGGTGGGTGGTGTGTCATGGTGGGCGTGAGTTGTGTGTGATGGTGGGTGGTGTCATGGTGGGTGGTGTGGAAGTAATGGTGGGTGGTATGTGGGTGATGGGTTGTATGTGGGTGGTGGCTATGTGGTTGGTGGGTATGTGGGTGGTGGGTTGTGTGATGGTGGGTGGTTTGTGGGTGGTGGGTGATGTGTGGTACGTGGTATGTGGGTGGTGGGTGGTGTGTCATGGTGGGTGGTGTGGAAGTAATGGTGGGTGGTATGTGGGTGATGGGTTGTATGTGGGTGGTGGGTATGTGGGTGGTGGGTATGTGGGTGGTGGGTGGTGTGATGGTGGGTGGTATGTGGGTGATGGGTTGTATGTTGGTGGTGGGTATGTGGGTGGTGGGTATGTGGGTGGTGGGTGGTGTGTCATGATGGGTGGTGTGGAAGTAATGGTGGGTGGTATGTGGGTGGTGGGTATGTGGGTGGTAGGTATGTGGGTGCTGGGTGGTGTGATGGTGGGTGGTATGTGCGTGGTGGGTGATGTGTGGTACGTGGTATGTGGGTGGTGGGTGATGTGTGGGTGGTGAGTTGTGTGTGATGGTGGGTGGTGTGTCATGGTGGGTGGTGTGGAAGTAATGGTGGGTGGTATGTGGGTGGTGGGTGGTATGTGGGTGGTGGGTATGTGGGTGGTGGGTATGTGGGTGGTGGGTGGTGTGATGGTGGGTGGTGTCATGGTGGGTGGTGTGTGGGTGGTGAGTTGTGTGTGATGGTGGGTGGTGTCATGGTGGGTGGTGTGGAAGTAATGGTGGGTGGTATGTGGGTGGTGGGTATGTGGGTGGTGGGTGGTGTGATGGTGGGTGGTATGTGGGTGGTGGGTGGTATGTGGGTGGTGGGTGGTATGTGGGTGGTGGGTATGTGGGTGGTGGGTGGTGTGATGGTGGGTGGTGTCATGGTGGGTGGTGTGTGGGTGGTGAGTTGTGTGTGATGGTGGGTGGTGTCATGGTGGGTGGTGTGGAAGTAATGGTGGGTGGTATGTGGGTGATGGGTGGTATGTGGGTGTTGGGTATGTGGGTGGTGGGTGGTGTGATGGTGGGTGGTATGTGGGTGGTGGGTGATGTGTGGTAAGTGGTATGTGGGTGGTGGGTGGTGTGTCATGGTGGGTGGTGTGTGGGTGGTGGGTATGTGGGTGGTGGGTATGTGGGTGGTGGGTGGTGTCATGGTGGGTGGTGTGGAAGTAATGGTGGGTGGTATGTGGGTGGTGGGTATGTGGGTGCTGGGTGGTGTGATGGTGGGTGGTATGTGGGTGGTGGGTGATGTGTGGTACGTGGTATGTGGGTGGTGGGTGGTGTGTCATGGTGGGTGGTGAGTTGTGTGATGGTGGGTGGTTTGTGGGTGGTGGGTGATGTGTGGTACGTGGTATGTGGGTGGTGGGTGGTGTGTCATGGTGGGTGGTGTGGAAGTAATGGTGGGTGGTATGTGGGTGATGGGTTGTATGTGGGTGGTGGGTATGTGGGTGGTGGGTAATCGGGTGGTGGGTGGTGTGATGGTGGGTGGTATGTGGGTGATGGGTTGTATGTGGGTGGTGGGTATGTGGGTGGTGGGTATGTGGGTGGTGGGTGGTGTGATGGTGGGTGGTGTGATGGTGGGTGGTGTCATGGTGGGTGGTGTGTGGGTGGTGAGTTGTGTGTGATGGTGGGTGGTGTCATGGTGGGTGGTGTGGAAGTAATGGTGGGTGGTATGTGGGTGATGGGTGGTATGTGGGTGGTGGGTATGTGGGTGGTGGGTGGTGTGATGGTGGGTGGTATGTGGGTGGTGGGTGATGTATGGTAAGTGGTATGTGGGTGGTGGGTGGTGTGTCATGGTGGGTGGTGTGTGGGTGGTGGGTATGTGGGTGGTGGGTATGTGGGTGGTGGGTGGTGTCATGGTGGGTGGTGTGGAAGTAATGGTGGGTGGTATGTGGGTGGTGGGTATGTGGGTGCTGGGTGGTGTGATGGTGGGTGGTATGTGGGTGGTGGGTGATGTGTGGTACGTGGTATGTGGGTGGTGGGTGGTGTGTCATGGTGGGTGGTGAGTTGTGTGTGATGGTGGGTGATGTGTGGCAGGCTGGTGTGTAGGTTTGATATGTGGCGGTGGGTGATTTGGTATGAGGTGGTGGGTTATGTGTGGTACGTGGTATGTGGGTGGTGGGTGGTGTGTCATGGTGGGTGGTGAGTTGTGTGTGATGGTGGGTGGTGTGGAAGTAATGGTGGGCAGTATGTGGGTGATGGGTGGTATGTGGGTGGTGGGTATGTGGGTGGTGGGTATGTGGGTGCTGGGTGGTGTGATGGTGGGTGGTATGTGGGTGGTGGGTGGTATGTGGGTGGTGGGTATGTGGGTGGTGGGTATGTGGGTGGTGGGTATGTGGGTGGTGGGTGGTGTGATGGTGGGTGGTGTCATGGTGGGTGGTGAGTTGTGTGTGACGGTGGGTGGTGTCATGGTGGGTGGTGTGGAAGTAATGGTGGGTAGTATGTGGGTGATGGGTGGTATGTGGGTGGTGGGTATGTGGGTGGTGGGTGGTGTGATGGTGGGTGGTGTGATGGTGGGTGGTATGTGGGTGGTGGGTGATGTGTGGTACGTGGTATGTGGGTGGTGGATGGTGTGTCATGGTGGGTGGTGAGTTGTGTGTGATGGTGGGTGATGTGTGGCAGGGTGGTGTGTAGGTTTGATATGTGGCGGTGGGTGATTTGGTATGTGGTGGTGGGTTATGTGTGGTACGTGGTATGTGGTAGGTGGGTGGTGTGTCATGGTGGGTGGTGTGATGGTGGGTGGTATGTGGGTGGTGGGTATGTGGGTGGTGGGTATGTGGGTGGTGGGTGGTGTGATGGTGGGTGGTATGTGGGTGATGGGTTGTATGTGGGTGGTGGGTATGTGGGTGGTGGGTGGTGTGATGGTGGGTGGTGTCATGGTGGGTGGTGTGTGGGTGGTGAGTTGTGTGTGATGGTGGGTGGTGTCATGGTGGGTGGTGTGGAAGTAATGGTGGGTGGTATGTGGGTGGTGGGTATGTGGGTGGTGGGTGGTGTGATGGTGGGTGGTATGTGGGTGGTGGGTGGTATGTGGGTGGTGGGTATGTGGGTGGTAGGTATGTGGGTGCTGGGTGGTGTGATGGTGGGTGGTATGTGGGTGGTGGGTGATGTGTGGTACGTGGTATGTGGGTGGTGGGTGATGTGTGGGTGGTTAGTTGTGTGTGATGGTGGGTGGTGTGTCATGGTGGGTGGTGTGGAAGTAATGGTGGGTGGTATGTGGGTGGTGGGTGGTATGTGGGTGGTGGGTATTTGGGTGGTGGGTATGTGGGTGGTGGATGGTGTGATGGTGGGTGGTGTCATGGTGGGTTGTGTGTGGGTGGTGAGTTGTGTGTGATGGTGGGTGGTGTCATGGTGGGTGGTGTGGAAGTAATGGTGGGTGGTATGTGGGTGGTGGGTATGTGGGTGGTGGGTGGTGGGTGGTGTGATGGTGGGTGGTATGTGGGTGGTGGGTATGTGGGTGGTGGGTATGTGGGTGGTGGGTATGTGGGTGGTGGGTGGTGTGATGGTGGGAGGTGTCATGGTGGGTGGTGTGTGGGTGGTGAGTTGTGTGTGATGGTGGGTGGTGTCATGGTGGGTGGTGGGTGGTGTGTCATGGTGGGTGGTGTGGAAGTAATGGTGGGTGGTATGTGGGTGGTGGGTATGTGGGTGGTAGGTATGTGGGTGCTGGGAGGTGTGATGGTGGGTGGCATGTGGGTGGTGGGTGATGTGTGGGTGGTGAGTTGTGTGTGATGGTGGGTGGTGTGTCATGGTGGGTGGTGTGGAAGTAATGGTGGGTGGTATGTGGGTGGTGGGTGGTATGTGGGTGGTGGGTATGTGGGTGGTGGGTATGTGGGTGGTGGGTATGTGGGTGGTGGGTGGTGTGATAGTGGGTGGTGTCATGGTGGGTGGTGTGTGGGTGGTGAGTTGTGTGTGATGGTGGGTGGTGTGTCATGGTGGGTGGTGAGTTGTGTGTGATGGTGGGTGGTGTGGAAGTAATGGTGGGCAGTATGTGGGTGATTGGTGGTATGTGGGTGGTGGGTATGTGGGTGGTGGGTATGTGGGTGGTGGGTGGTGTGATGGTGGTGGGTATGTGGGTGGTGGGTTTGTGGGTGGTGGGTGGTGTGTCATGGTGGGTGGTTAGTTGTGTGTGATGGTGGGTGGTGTCATGGTGGGTGGTGTGGAAGTAATGGTGGGTGGTATGTGGGTGATGGGTTGTATGTGGGTGGTGGGTATGTGGGTGGTGGGTATGTGGGGTGTGGGTATGTGGGTGGTGGGTATGTGGGTGGTGGGTATGTGGGTGGTGGGTGGTGTGTCATGGTGGGTGGTGTGGAAGTAATGGTGGGTGGTATGTGGGTGGTGGGTATGTGGGTGGTAGGTATGTGGGTGCTGGGTGGTGTGATGGTGGGTGGTATGTGGGTGGTGGGTGATGTGTGGTACGTGGTATGTGGGTGGTGGATGGTGTGTCATGGTGGGTGGTGAGTTGTGTGTGATGGTGGGTGATGTGTGGCAGGGTGGTGTGTAGGTTTGATATGTGGCGGTGGGTGATTTGGTATGAGGTGGTGGGTTATGTGTGGTACGTGGTATGTGGTAGGTGGGTGGTGTGTCATGGTGGGTGGTGAGTTGTGTGTGATGGTGGGTGGTGTCATGGTGGGTGGTGTGGAAGTAATGGTGGGTGGTATGTGGGTGATGGGTTGTATGTGGGTGGTGGGTATGTGGTTGGTGGGTATGTGGGTGGTGGGTTGTGTGATGGTGGGTGGTTTGTGGGTGGTGGGTGATGTGTGGTACGTGGTATGTGGGTGGTGGGTGGTGTGTCATGGTGGGTGGTGTGGAAGTAATGGTGGGTGGTATGTGGGTGATGGGTTGTATGTGGGTGGTGGGTATGTGGGTGGTGGGTATGTGGGTGGTGGGTGGTGTGATGGTGGGTGGTATGTGGGTGATGGGTTGTATGTGGGTGGTGGGTATGTGGGTGGTGGGTATGTGGGTGGTGGGTGGTGTGTCATGATGGGTGGTGTGGAAGTAATGGTGGGTGGTATGTGGGTGGTGGGTATGTGGGTGGTAGGTATGTGGTTGCTGGGTGGTGTGATGGTGGGTGGTATGTGGGTGGTGGGTGATGTGTGGTACGTGGTATGTGGGTGGTGGGTGATGTGTGGGTGGTGAGTTGTGTGTGATGGTGGGTGGTGTGTCATGGTGGGTGGTGTGGAAGTAATGGTGGGTGGTATGTGGGTGGTGGGTGGTATGTGGGTGGTGGGTATGTGGGTGGTGGGTATGTGGGTGGTGGGTGGTGTGATGGTGGGTGGTGTCATGGTGGGTGGTGTGTGGGTGGTGAGTTGTGTGTGATGGTGGGTGGTGTCATGGTGGGTGGTGTGGAAGTAATGGTGGGTGGTATGTGGGTGGTGGGTATGTGGGTGGTGGGTGGTGTGATGGTGGGTGGTATGTGGGTGGTGGGTGGTATGTGGGTGGTGGGTGGTATGTGGGTGGTGGGTATGTGGGTGGTGGGTGGTGTGATGGTGGGTGGTGTCATGGTGGGTGGTGTGTGGGTGGTGAGTTGTGTGTGATGGTGGGTGGTGTGTCATGGTGGGTGGTGTGTGGGTGGTGGGTGATGTGTGGTAAGTGGTATGTGGGTGGTGGGTATGTGGGTGGTGGGTATGTGGGTGGTGGGTGGTGTGATGGTGGGTGGTGTCATGGTGGGTGGTGTGTGGGTGGTGAGTTGTGTGTGATGGTGGGTGGTGTCATGGTGGGTGGTGTGGAAGTAATGGTGGGTGGTATGTGGGTGGTGGGGTGTGTGATGGCGGGTGGTATCTGGGTGGTGGGTGGTATGTGGGTGGTGGGTGGTATGTGGGTTGTGGGTATGTGGGTGGTGGGTGGTGTGATGGTGGGTGGTGTCATGGTGGGTTGTGTGTGGGTGGTGAGTTGTGTGTGATGGTGGGTGGTGTCATGGTGGGTGGTGTGGAAGTAATGATGGGTGGTATGTGGGTGATGGGTGGTATGTGGGTGGTGGGTATGTGGGTGGTGGGTGGTGTGATGGTGGGTGGTATGTGGGTGGTGGGTGATGTGTGGTACGTGGTATGTGGGTGGTGGGTGATGTGTGGGTGGTGAGTTGTGTGTGATGGTGGGTGGTGTGTCATGGTGGGTGGTGTGGAAGTAATGGTGGGTGGTATGTGGGTGGTGGGTGGTATTTGGGTGGTGGGTATGTGGGTGGTGGGTATGTGGGTGGTGGGTGGTGTGATGGTGGGTGGTGTCATGGTGGGTGGTGTGTGGGTGGTGAGTTGTGTGTGATGGTGGGTGGTGTCATGGTGGGTGGTGTGGAAGTAATGGTGGGTGGTATGTGGGTGGTGGGTATGTGGGTGGTGGGTGGTGTGATGGTGGGTGGTATGTGGGTGGTGGGTGGTATGTGGGTGGTGGGTGGTATGTGGGTGGTGGGTATGTGGGTGGTGGGTGGTGTGATGGTGGGTGGTGTCATGGTGGGTGGTGTGTGGGTGGTGAGTTGTGTGTGATGGTGGATGGTGTCATGGTGGGTGGTGTGGAAGTAATGGTGGGTGGTATGTGGGTGATGGGTGGTATGTGGGTGGTAGGTATGTGGGTGGTGGGTGGTGTGATGGTGGGTGGTATGTGGGTGGTGGGTGATGTGTGGTAAGTGGTATGTGGGTGGTGGGTGGTGTGTCATGGTGGGTGGTGTGTGGGTGGTGGGTATGTGGGTGGTGGGTATGTGGGTGGTGGGTGGTGTCATGGTGGGTGGTGTGGAAGTAATGTTGGGTGGTATGTGGGTGGTGGGTATGTGGGTGCTGGGTGGTGTGATGGTGGGTGGTATGTGGGTGGTGGGTGATGTGTGGTACGTGGTATGTCGGTGGTGGGTGGTGTGTCATGGTGGGTGGTGAGTTGTGTGTGATGGTGGGTGATGTGTGGCAGGCTGGTGTGTAGGTTTGATATGTGGCGGTGGGTGATTTGGTATGAGGTGGTGGGTTATGTGTGGTACGTGGTATGTGGGTGGTGGGTGGTGTGTCATGGTGGGTGGTGAGTTGTGTGTGATGGTGGGTGGTGTGGAAGTAATGGTGGGCAGTATGTGGGTGATGGGTGGTATGTGGGTGGTGGGTATGTGGGTGGTGGGTATGTGGGTGCTGGGTGGTGTGATGGTGGGTGGTATGTGGGTGGTGGGTGGTATGTGGGTGGTGGGTGGTATGTGGGTGGTGGGTATGTGGGTGGTAGGTATGTGGGTGCTGGGTGGTGTTATGGTGGGTGGTATGTGGGTGGTGGGTGATGTGTGGTACGTGGTATGTGGGTGGTGGGTGATGTGTGGGTGGTGAGTTGTGTGTGATGGTGGGTGGTGTGTCATGGTGGGTGGTGTGGAAGTAATGGTGGGTGGTATGTGGGTGGTGGGTGGTATGTGGGTGGTGGGTATGTGGGTGGTGGGTATGTGGGTGGTGGGTGGTGTGATGGTGGGTGGTGTCATGGTGGGTGGTGTGTGGGTGGTGAGTTGTGTGTGATGGTGGGTGGTGTCATGGTGGGTGGTGTGGAAGTAAAGGTGGGTGGTATGTGGGTGGTGGGTATGTGGGTGGTGGGTGGTGTGATGGTGGGTGGTATGTGGGTGGTGGGTGATATGTGGGTGGTGGGTGGTATGTGGGTGGTGGGTATGTGGGTGGTGGGTGGTGTGATGGTGGGTGGTGTCATGGTGGGTGGTGTGTGGGTGGTGAGTTGTGTGTGATGGTGGGTGGTGTGTCATGGTGGGTGGTGTGTGGGTGGTGGGTGATGTGTGGTAAGTGGTATGTGGGTGGTGGGTATGTGGGTGGTGGGTATGTGGGTGGTGGGTGGTGTGATGGTGGGTGGTGTCATGGTGGGTGGTGTGTGGGTGGTGAGTTGTGTGTGATGGTGGGTGGTGTCATGGTGGGTGGTGTGGAAGTAATGGTGGGTGGTATGTGGGTGGTGGGTGGTGTGATGGTGGGTGGTATGTTGGTGGTGGGTGGTATGTGGGTGGTGGGTGGTATGTGGGTTGTGGGTATGTGGGTGGTGGGTGGTGTGATGGTGGGTGGTGTCATGGTGGGTTGTGTGTGGGTGGTGAGTTGTGTGTGATGGTGGGTGGTGTCATAGTGGGTGGTGTGGAAGTAATGGTGGGTGGTATGTGGGTGATGGGTGGTATGTGGGTGGTGGGTATGTGGGTGGTGGGTGGTGTGATGGTGGGTGGTATGTGGGTGGTGGGTGATGTGTGGTAAGTGGTATGTGGGTGGTGGGTGGTGTGTCATGGTGGGTGGTGTGTGGGTGGTGGGTATGTGGGTGGTGGGTATGTGGGTGGTGGGTGGTGTCATGGTGGCTGGTGTGGAAGTAATGGTGGGTGGTATGTGGGTGGTGGGTATGTGGGTGCTGGGTGGTGTGATGGTGGGTGGTATGTGGGTGGTGGGTAATGTGTGGGTGGTGAGTTGTGTGTGATGGTGGGTGGTGTGTCATGGTGGGTGGTGTGGAAGTAATGGTGGGTGGTATGTGGGTGGTGGGTGGTATGTGGGTGGTGGGTATGTGGGTGGTGGGTATGTGGGTGGTGGGTGGTGTGATGGTGGGTGGTGTCATGGTGGGTGGTGTGTGGGTGGTGAGTTGTGTGTGATGGTGGGTGGTGTCATGGTGGGTGGTGTGGAAGTAATGGTGGGTGGTATGTGGGTGGTGGGTATGTGGGTGGTGGGTGGTGTGATGGTGGGTGGTATGTGGGTGGTGGGTGGTATGTGGGTGGTGGGTGGTATGTTGGTGGTGGGTATGTGGGTGGTGGGTATGTGGGTGGTGGGTGGTGTGATGGTGGGTGGTGTCATGGTGGGTGGTGAGTTGTGTGTGATGGTGGGTGGTGTCATGGTGGGTGGTGTGGAAGTAATGGTGGGTGGTATGTGGGTGATGGGTGGTATGTGGGTGGTGGGTATGTGGGTGGTGGGTGGTGTGATGGTGGGTGGTGTGATGGTGGGTGGTATGTGGGTGGTGGGTGATGTGTGGTACGTGGTATGTGGGTGGTGGATGGTGTGTCATGGTGGGTGGTGAGTTGTGTGTGATGGTGGGTGATGTGTGGCAGGGTGGTGTGTAGGTTTGATATGTGGCGGTGGGTGATTTGGTATGTGGTGGTGGGTTATGTGTGGTACGTGGTATGTGGTAGGTGGGTGGTGTGTCATGGTGGGTGGTGTGATGGTGGGTGGTATGTGGGTGGTGGGTGATGTGTGGTACGTGGTATGTGGGTGGTGGGTGATGTGTGGGTGGTGAGTTGTGTGTGATGGTGGGTGGTGTGTCATGGTGGGTGGTGTGGAAGTAATGGTGGGTGGTATGTAGGTGGTGGGTGGTATGTGGGTGGTGGGTATGTGGGTGGTGGGCATGTGGGTGGTGGGTATGTGGGTGGTGGGTGGTGTGATGGTGGGTGGTATGTGGGTGGTGGTGATGTGTGGTACGTGGTATGTGGGTGGTGGGTGGTGTGTCATGGTGGGTGGTGTGTGGGTGGTGGGTATGTGGGTGGTGGGTATGTGGGTGGTGGGTGGTGAGTTGTGTGGTATGGTGGGTGGTGTCATGGTGGGTGGTGTGGAAGTAATGGTGGGTGGTATGTGGGTGGTGGGTATGTGGGTGGTAGGTATGTGGGTGCTGGGTGGTGTGATGGTGGGTGGTGTCATGGTGGGTGGTGTGGAAGTAATGGTGGGTGGTATGTGGGTGGTGGGTATGTGGGTGGTAGGTATGTGGGTGCTGGGTGGTGTGATGGTGGGTGGTATGTGGGTGGTGGGTGATGTGTGGTACGTGGTATGTGGGTGGTGGGTGGTGTCATGGTGGGTGGTGAGTTGTGTGTGATGGTGGGTGGTGTCATGGTGGGTGGTGTGTAAGTAATGGTGGGTGGTGGGTGATGTGTTGTACGTGGGTGGTGGGTGATGTGATGTACGTGGTATGTGGGTCGTGAGTTGTGTCTGATGGTGGGTGGTGTGTCATGGTGGGTGGTGTGGAAGTAATGGTGGGTTGTATGTGGGTGGTGGGTATGTGGGTGGTGGGTGATGTATTTTACGTGATATGTGGGTGGTGAGTTGTGTGTGATGGTGGGTGGTGTGTCATGGTGGGCTCCTCGTGCAGAGCAGCCTCGTACGCCGTCCTCGCTCTGTCGACTGCGTCGTCATCCGCGCCTGACCTCACCGCTGAAGCCTGGGGCCGGCGTTTAATCTTTTTGGTAGCAGTACGGGAGTCCGTCTCCACCGTACTGCCACCATCGCTGGCCCTCTGCCGCTTTTCGGCAGAACAAGTTCTCCTCTGCCTTGTACGCCTTTTCTTCGCATGCGAAGAGTCGCTGCTCATCCCGGACTCCGAGTCGAAGTCACGGGACGGCGCGGTCCTCTCCGCAGGCGGTCTCATCAAGGACACTGCCCGACTGGACGCCTGTGAAGTGTCCGAGTCGAGCCTGTCTACCACCACAGAACATGAAATTATTTGATTAATTGATTTAGCATTCATAATATTCCCACGAGTATGAGGGAAAGGAGTGTCCGCCCAGGCAGTGCCCCCTGTACCTGGGTAAGCCTAGCGTAACCCGCCAGAGGGTCGGCCGGTACTCTGGCGGGGGTCGCACTAGAGACTGAACTTCCCGTCAGCCATGCGTCCCCTCGCGGTGCGCCGCCACTTGGGATTCGGGGTACTTTTTATAGAGGCATCCTCCCTCACGGTCCGGGCGGTTAAGCCAAGACCCTCGGTCCGGTGAGAGTGCGAGACATGACCACAAACCTCACACCGGATTACGATATGCGACGGCGGCAATGAGAGCAACGCTCCCACTGCCTGCCCGCTGGCGGGGTTAGCGCACGCCGGGCCCGCCGGAATCCCCCAGGACAGAACTGGGGGGTGGCCCTAAGAAGGACCACTCCTCAAACGACAGGTGAGGGCGGCCGCCACAAGAGACAGCGACCGCCAAACACACTGCCCTCCCCGTCGGGTATCTGCCGTCGGACATCATAGTTGCAACGTGCAACTATGATGGCCCACGTTGCCCAGGGTGCACCACGTGGAGGTTCCCGACAAAGCACCCCTGGCAAAACCTAACCTTTTTTTTTTTTTTTTTTTTTTTTTTCTCGCGGGGAAAATCCATTTACGGACCATCCCACCCCCGAAGGGGCGAGGGTGTGTCGGACTCATCGGCGCCTTCCGAGCCCAGCGAGATGTTGTGCCGCCCGTGGATGAGGACGGGCGGCCGCTGGGTCGGGTCCCTACCATAAGCTGCGCGCCGAAATACCGACTAAAAACCCCGCGTCGGCCACCATCGGTGCACTTGAGAGACGGCCCCGGGATACCGATGAACGGACGCGCCAGGACCGCCTCTTTGTGCACCGCCGCTTTAGCGACGCGGCGAATGACGCGTGTAGCGTCACGTCTCGGGGGCCGCCAAGGTAGGGATGGCGGCCCCGCGTGGCCTCTGCGGCGCCGGGTTAGTTGTTGTCCCGGCGCCTCCTACGTCTCCTGTGGCGACGAGCGGGATCGGTCTGCTCCCGATCCCGCTCAGCGCTCTCCTTCTGCGACATGACACGTTCGCAGAAGGAGAGCATGGCTCGCCACGAACTCCGGCTGCCGACCATGGCGGCGACCACGGCCGGCAGCGATAGGTCGCTTCCTACGACCGCGATGAGAGCGCTGCGCTCCTCGTCCCAGGCTGGGCACTCCTCCTGCGTGTGCTGGGCCGTGTCCTCACGGCAGTTGCCACAATGGTGGCACACGGCGGACTCCTCCGCTCCGGCTATACGACACAGGTACGCACCGAAGCAGCCGTGCCCGGTGAGCACCTGCGTCAGCCGGTATGTCGGCGCACCGTGGCGCCTGTCCAGCCACTGTTCGAGGACAGGTCGCACTGCCGCGACGGTCCTCGCACCAGCACTAGGGTTCTCCAGCCTGGAACGCCACTCCTCCACAGCGGTCCTGCGGAGGGAGGCCAACATGGCCTCGACCTCTCTGGGGACCAACCTCTGCCCACGCCCGGACGCCTCCTCTCGCCGGAAGAAAGCCGACGAGAGGGTCTTAGCGTCCAGCACCCAGGGCAGAGTTCCCGCCAATACGCAGGCCGCTTCATGCGAGACCGTGCGGTAGCCCCTGATTATTCGCTGCGCCACCATGCGCTGCGGACGATGCAGCAGGCGGACGCAACGATCGCCCAGGGACTCGGCCCAAACGGGACACCCGTAGAGGGCCATGGCCCGCACGACTCCAGCATACAGGTTTCGGCAAGGGATGCCAGGACCATCAGTGTTGGGCAGCAGGCGCCCCAGTGCGCCCGCCGCCCTCACCAGCTTCGGCGACAACTCCTCAAAGTGCGCGCGGAAATCCCATCGACTGTCGAGGACGAGACCGAGGTATTTCATCCTCGAGCCGACGGGAATCCGCACGCTCTCCACCGTGATGTGGGCCCCAGGCGGAGGCCCACACCGAGGACCGTGGAAACACACGGCCTCGGTCTTGTTGAGGGCCACCGTGAGGCCCAGTCGCCGAATCCTGCCCACCACCAGTCCAGTACCGAACGAGGCGAGCAGGGCGGACCTCTGGAACGTCCTGGCCGTCGCTGTCACCAACGTGTCGTCTGCATAGCAGACGACAGCGACGCCCCGAAGGTTGGTACCACGCAACACCCAGTCGTAGCCGATGTTCCACAGGGGCGGCCCAAGAACCGAGCCCTGTGGAACACCGCACGACACTTCCCTACGGTGCCACCCGTCGGCGCCCGGATACACAACGTACCTGTCAGAAAGGTACGAGTGCACCAGACGCCGAAGGTAGGGCGGCACTTCGTGGTACCGCAGTGCTTCTTCGATGCAGGCCCAGGGCATGGTGTTGAACGCGTTGGCGATGTCGAGAGACACCGCCACCACGACCCTACCCCGGGACACCGCACGCTCCGCTTGTGCCTTCACCCGCAGAATCGCGTGGACCTTCGACCGGCCCCGCCGGAACCCGAACTGGCAGTCTGCCAAATCCGGGCCCGTACCCTCCAAATGCTCGACGAGGCGCGCGTGGACTACACGCTCGAAGAGCTTGCACACCTCGTCGAGCAACACGATCGGCCGGTAGGCCGAGGGCGAATCTGCGGGTCGCCCCTCCTTGCGGAGCAGGACAAGCTTGCCCGTCTTCCACCGCGACGGGAAGATGCCCTGCTCAAGGCACGTGGAGAATAGGCCGCGGAGCCTCGTACCCAGCGACTCGACGGCCAGCACCCAGACACGACCGGGCACCCCGTCGAGACCCGGGGCCGAGTTCTTGCTCCGCAGCCGAAGCACTGCCGCCTCTAGCTCTTGCGGCGAAACCTCCGGGATATCCCTTACCGAAACCAACGACGATGGCGCCATCGGTGGAGGAGTGAACTCCTCGGTGGCCGGAAACAAGGCCGCGACGACGTCCTCTAAAAGTTCGGTCCGGAGACTCTGTGTCAGAGGGGGCGCCCATGGGCGGAATTTCCGCATCGCCACACGGTACGTACGCCCCCACGGATCTCTGTCCAGAGACCTCCGGAACTCCTCGTTCGCCGCGGCTTTCGCTTGCGCGATGGCCGGGTGGCCATCGCCAGCGCTCTCTTCGCCTCTCTGTGGAGGTCGAGAAGAAGCCGCTCCTGCTCATCGTCGCCGGGTCTACGGGTCCGACGACGACGGTGCCTGGCGAGTCGGCGGCGCGCGACCTGGCAAGCCGCGCGCAGCTCAGTGAGCTCGGCCGACCACCAGTACACCTGGCGCTTCGCTGGGAGGCGGGTGACCCGGGGCATTGCCGCGTCGCAGACTCGCGACATCGCCACCCCGAACCATTCCGCCTCTTCCTCGACCCGCACCGGCCCGTCCGGTACGGGGAGCCACGCCTGAACAATGGCAGCTTCCTTCGCGGCCTCCACATCGAGGCGCTTCGCGGCCCAACGTCGGCCGCCCGTGAATCGAGCAGTCGGACCCCCACCGGACTGGCGGGTGGAGACCTGGGAGGATGAGACGCTGAACCGAATGTAGAGATGGTCGGACAGCGTCTCCTCCTCAACCAAAACCCTCCAGTCCCGAACACGGCGGGCAAGGGCCGGGGTGGCGAACGTGACGTCCACCACCGAACCGCCGTTGTGCCGCACGCACGTGTTCTCCGACCCCCGATTCAGGACGACCAACCCGATGGAGATCGCCCATTCCTCCAGGGCCACGCCCCGCGCGTCGGTCACCGACGAACCCCAAGCCGATGATTTGGCGTTGAAGTCGCCGGCTACAAGCACGGGGCGAGGCTGGCTGTCATGCTGTACCAGGGCCCCCAGGCGCGCGAGGAAACTCTCGAATTCCGCCTGGGACCTGTTGGGAGAGAAATAGACTCCCACTATCCACACCCCTCCCACCAGGACCGCCACGCATCCCGCACCCTTCGCTACTTTTTCGAAGGGCGGAGAGCCGGCGGCGCCCTGGGTGAAGACGGCCACCGAGCCATCAAGGTCCCCTGCCAAGTCGTCGCGGGCAGGGACAGAGTATGGCTCGGCGACCACAGCCACGTGAATCAACCACTGCGCCAGGGACTGTTCAAGCATGTGCTGTGCTCCTTGGCAGTGGTTGATGTTCGCCTGGAGGAAATTCAGATCCATCTAGTTTTGGGCGATCTCCATCGCCTCAGGGTGGGACGGTTTTGGCCGCGTCACAGCCTCAGCGCCCACACCGCGTTGAGTGCGGTGCGGGACTGAGAAGGCAACGCAGGCCTTGCCACCCACCCGGTGGTCCGCGGGTTTCCCAGCAGCTGCACAGATTGTGCAGTGCGGGTCCGCGGAGCACTCCCGGGCCTTATGGCCCGGTTGACCGCAGCGGTAGCAGAGCCTACTGCGGTCACAATCTGCGGTGCATTGCACCCTTACGTGCCCCCTGTGGAGGCAGCGGAAGCACCGCATCGGGCGGGGCTCGAGGAGGCGCACTCCCGCTGCCACCCACCCCACCAGGACAAGCCCTGCCTTCACGGCACTCTCCGCTGCCTTGGCTGGGCAGCGGAGCCACACCGCGCCCAGGCCCGAGCGCTCGACGCGGACTTCCCCGACCCTTACGTCATCAGGGGAGCACTCGCCGAGACGGGCGATAGCCGCTGCGACTGCCTCGGAGGTGGCTGAGGCGTCCAACCCCGAGACGCGCAGCTCCGCAGTCTTGACGGGCCGGGTGACGTGTACGTCGTCCTCCAAAAACAAAAACAAAAACAAAAACAAAAACAAAAACAAAAACAAAAACAAAAACAAAAACAAAAACAAAAACAAAAACAAAAACAAAAACAAAAACAAAAACAAAAACAAAAACAAAAACAAAAACAAAAACAAAAACAAAAACAAAAACAAAAACAAAAACAAAAACAAAAACAAAAACAAAAACAAAAACAAAAACAAAAACAAAAACAAAAACAAAAACAAAAACAAAAACAAAAACAAAAACAAAAACAAAAACAAAAACAAAAACAAAAACAAAAACAAAAACAAAAACAAAAACAAAAACAAAAACAAAAACAAAAACAAAAACAAAAACAAAAACAAAAACAAAAACAAAAACAAAAACAAAAACAAAAACAAAAACAAAAACAAAAACAAAAACAAAAACAAAAACAAAAACAAAAACAAAAACAAAAACAAAAACAAAAACAAAAACAAAAACAAAAACAAAAACAAAAACAAAAACAAAAACAAAAACAAAAACAAAAACAAAAACAAAAACAAAAACAAAAACAAAAACAAAAACAAAAACAAAAACAAAAACAAAAACAAAAACAAAAACAAAAACAAAAACAAAAACAAAAACAAAAACAAAAACAAAAACAAAAACAAAAACAAAAACAAAAACAAAAACAAAAACAAAAACAAAAACAAAAACAAAAACAAAAACAAAAACAAAAACAAAAACAAAAACAAAAACAAAAACAAAAACAAAAACAAAAACAAAAACAAAAACAAAAACAAAAACAAAAACAAAAACAAAAACAAAAACAAAAACAAAAACAAAAACAAAAACAAAAACAAAAACAAAAACAAAAACAAAAACAAAAACAAAAACAAAAACAAAAACAAAAACAAAAACAAAAACAAAAACAAAAACAAAAACAAAAACAAAAACAAAAACAAAAACAAAAACAAAAACAAAAACAAAAACAAAAACAAAAACAAAAACAAAAACAAAAACAAAAACAAAAACAAAAACAAAAACAAAAACAAAAACAAAAACAAAAACAAAAACAAAAACAAAAACAAAAACAAAAACAAAAACAAAAACAAAAACAAAAACAAAAACAAAAACAAAAACAAAAACAAAAACAAAAACAAAAACAAAAACAAAAACAAAAACAAAAACAAAAACAAAAACAAAAACAAAAACAAAAACAAAAACAAAAACAAAAACAAAAACAAAAACAAAAACAAAAACAAAAACAAAAACAAAAACAAAAACAAAAACAAAAACAAAAACAAAAACAAAAACAAAAACAAAAACAAAAACAAAAACAAAAACAAAAACAAAAACAAAAACAAAAACAAAAACAAAAACAAAAACAAAAACAAAAACAAAAACAAAAACAAAAACAAAAACAAAAACAAAAACAAAAACAAAAACAAAAACAAAAACAAAAACAAAAACAAAAACAAAAACAAAAACAAAAACAAAAACAAAAACAAAAACAAAAACAAAAACAAAAACAAAAACAAAAACAAAAACAAAAACAAAAACAAAAACAAAAACAAACACAAAAATCTGCAGCATCATGAATCAGTCTTGCATTAATAACCATCTTATCTTAATATATATAAATCTCGTGTCACAATGTTTGTCCTCAATGGACTCCTAAACTACTTAACCGATTATAATAAAATTTGCACACCATGTGCAGTTCGATCCAACTTGAGAGATAGGATAGTTTAAATCTCAAATTATAGTCGCAATTTTAATTTATTGCTAATTATTTGTCTGTTATTATTTGACAGTCACAATCATCTGTTAACTCCAAATGATTCTAACAGATGTCGATACCTTTCGACTGGGTTGAGTAAGTAATCAATAAATGGCGCTGCTATGGTAAATCTACGAACTTGTCATATAAGCTACATTTTAACAGTATAATTACCACGTGTTGTTGACGCTATAAAATTAATTAAATTTAAAATAAGTAGTTCATTATACTTTAAAAAATCAATTTCGTAGTCAGAATTTTGGCTGAGCGGAAAGTTTTAGCAGGAATTTTGCAAAGTATTTGTGTTTGCGTATTTTTTAAATGATATTCGTCGTATTTTCGTGTTTATATAAGGCCTATCTACA